>JAGXOD010000002.1:12387500-12419116 GCA_020368025.1 Brachyhypopomus occidentalis | reverse complement strand
AGGGATGGAGGGAGAGGGAGAGATGGAGTAAGATGAAGGAGAGAAAGCGTAGTGGCACAGGGATGGAGGGAGAGAGAAAGCGTAGTGGCACAGGGATGGAGGGAGAGGGAGAGAGGAGAAGATGAAGGAGAGAAAGCGTAGTGGCACAGGGATGGAGGGAGAGGGAGAGATGGAGGGAGAGGGAGAGATGGAGTAGTGGCACAGGGATGGAGGGAGAGGGAGAGATGGAGTAAGATGAAGGAGAGAAAGCGTAGTGGCACAGGGATGGAGGGAGAGGGAGAGATGGAGTAAGATGAAGGAGAGAAAGCGTAGTGGCACAGGGATGGAGGGGGAGTAAGATGAAGGAGAGAAATCCTTAGGTCTGTGTTGCTGGTAGATAGAGAGAGAGGAGGGGAGAGATTGCTTTACTACAGCAGCTCCCATTGAGGGAGGGAGGGAGGGAGGGAGGGAGGAGGTGTAGAGGGTCCTGGGGTCTGAGACCATCACACAGCTCCTTATCGGTACCAACAGGGTGCTCGTTTTTAGCTTGCTCCTCTTCCTGAGCTATTTCTGTATAGTCAGAAGTGCCAGAGAGAATTTTAACATGGGGGACTGTCTGTCTGCCTGCTTGCAGGGCTGCCTGTCTTTCTGTCTGTGTGTGTGTTTGTCTGTCTGTCTGCGTGTCTGTGTGTGTGAAAGAGGGCATGAACTGACCTGAGGGCAGGTGGTGTTTCTGTCTCATTGTCCCTGTGTAAATGTCCATGGAAAATAAAACGAACCAGCTTAACTCCTTGGCCAACTTAATAACCATCTCTTTCTCTTTCTCTATCTCCCCCCCTCTCTCTCTCTTCCCCCTCTCTCCCTCTCTCTCTCTCTCTCTCTCTCCCTATTTCCCTCTCTCTCTCCTCCTCTCTCTCTTCCCCCATTTCTCCCTCTCTCCCACTCTCTCTCTCTCTCTCCCCCTATTTCCCTCTCTCTCTCCTCCTCTCTCTCCCCCCCCTCTCTCTCCTCCTCCTCTCCCCCCTATTTCTCTCTCTCTCCTCCTCCTCTCTCTCTCCCCCTATTTCTCTCTCTCTCCTTCTCCTCTCTCTCTCTCTCTCTCCCCCTATTTCCCACTCTCTCTCCTCCTCTCTCTCTCCCCCTATTTCCCTCTCTCTCTCCTCCTCTCTCTCTCCCCCTATTTCCCTCTCTCTCTCCTCCTCTCTCTCTCCCCCTATTTCTCTCTCTCCTCCTCTCTCTCTCGCCCCCCCTATTTCTCTCTCTCCTCCTCCTCTCTCTCTCCCCCTATTTCCCTCTCTCTCTCCCCCACTGTATTCCTCTCCTTAAATCCTCTTGATGTCTGCATTGAAACTGCCCCTCTTTCTGCTGATGGTGTTAGTAGTGGACTGTGTAATGACTGAGCAGTGTTCATTGTGCTGAGTGCAGGGAAACACCCCTGCGGCACAGCAGTGGCGGGGAGAGACAGAAGCTGCTGCCCAGCCCCGCCCCCAGCCCCGCCCCCAGACACCAGGTCCACCTAAGCCCCGCCCCACCGAGAGCAGGCCTCAGAACAATGGTGCACTCGCACACATGCAGAGCGTCTTTGCCTTAGACGGCTGAGATGCTGCTGTTCTGTTGTATGGCACTGCCCAATACTGCTAATATAACACATTAGTGAGGGAGAGCAAGTGACAATGTAGAAGTGCAGCTGATGATGAAGGTTAGTATGAGAGTGCTGGTGTCTAAACGTGTGTGTGTGTGTAATGGGGGACTTGTGTTTGTTTAGTAAGGGCAGTGTAAAGAGATGGTTGTGTGTGCTGGTGTCACTGGTCGTACAGACGGATGGTTGTGTGTGCTGGTGTCACTGGTCGTACAGACGGATGGTTGTGTGTGCTGGTGTCACTGGTCGTACAGACGGATGGTTGTGTGTGCTGGTGTCACTGGTCGTACAGACGGATGGTTGTGTGTGCTGGTGTCACTGGTCGTACAGACGGATGGTTGTGTGTGCTGGTGTCACTGGTCGTGGGAGTCGTTCAGTCATTCTTGTCTTCTGTGTCCTTATGGTGGTTTTGTCCTGTCTCCACTAGCAACCAGAAACCCTTATCTGTGATTTTTATACACATAAACACACACACACACGTACTCTTCTACAGATAAGGCAGTAAATATTATAATGAATTTTACATAATTTGATGACATTAATTTGAAAAGAAATAAATTTAAAAACATAAAAGAAGTGGTATGGGCACTGTGTCCCTAGACTGGCCACCAGGTGGCAGTGTGAGGCTATGATAAAGGCGTGTCTATCATAAAGGCGTGAAGCAGTTTATCTTCACGAATTGTTGGAATGGTTTTTATCTACACTGTGTCTGGGGAAAAAAAGTATAACCTTTTTTTTTCGTAAAATAGTTTTAATAGAACTTGGTAGGATTATTGTTAAATGAATTTGAAACAGTGATGTATAAATAGTTTATGTAGTGTGTCTTTTGTCGATAAGCTGACATAGTGACCTGGCTCATTTCCCATGGTAGAAGACGTTGTAAATATGGTTGTTTTTAGGAAAACCGAATTTTGATTCAGAATTTGCATGAAATTAAAGGTTATGGCACTAAAGATTAGTTAGTTAGAGAATTTCCACCCAAACGTTGGAAATACTGTCATTGAATAAATTGCTCAACAACCTGGACCGTCTGGTGCATCGGTGTGTCGTGCCTGGGAGGCCGTGACCCTCTGGGACGCAACGCGCCGCGTTTCATCGGTCGTGATCTGCGGCCCCCGAGTGGTCCAGGCCTGAACCCTGTGCGCCGTCATTTCTGCAGTGCATTTCAACAACAGGTTTACAAATCGCCTGTACGAGACGTGAGCGAACCGAAGCGTTGCGTGGTGCGATGTGCTCCACGCTGCCACAGCAAGTCAATGACAACACCCCCCTGATCAGTGATGCAGGTGTCTTCATGCCTCTGCAAAAGGAGGACACTTTGTTGAGTTTGAGTTTGTTGTAAAATATGTGCATAATGTTTAAAGTGGAACCTCTGGTAAACAGGGGGAAATGTGGAGGACAGTTGGTGACTCTTGGTGTGTAAAAATATGTCTCTCAGTTCTTTAGTGTTCATGTCAGATCTGATCTACACTAGATCTACTAGATCTACACTGTGGGAATATACTTGTTCAGAAGGACCATACATGCTGTTTGTGCTGTGATGTCATTTTTACGTGACACTAGCTTTATCTTATTTTGGTGGGTGATATTGAATTGTTCTTTAATTTCCGCTGCTCCACCCTGTGTAGGTGAAACCCTCTTGACTGCCTTTTGTGTTCTGAGGGTGGGGGGGTGGGGGGGGGTGGGGTGACCCAGCTGTGCCTGCAGTCACATGGACGGAGGCTGGTGGTGCAAGGGAAGTGGGCAGGGAGAGGGAAATGTGGAGGTGGAGAGAGAACCATGGTGTCAGGGTGGAGGAAGGGGTGGGAGTGGAGTCAGGGTGGAGGAAGCAGTGAGAGTGGAGTCAGGGTGGAGGAGGAGGGTGTCTAGTCAGGGTGGAGGAGGGGGGTTGTGTAGTCAGGGTGGAGGAGGAGGGTGTCTAGTCAGGGTGGAGCAGGGGGGGTGTAGTCAGGGTGGAGGAGGGGGGGAAGCATGAGAACAGTAAACAGGAGATTCAGAATGACCTTGAGTTTTACAGGGTGAGTAATAACGTTAACAGCATTGGAAAACCTGCTCTGTTCTAAACACACACACACACACACACTTGCTCTTTGGCTGCTCTTCTTTTTCTGCTCTCTTTTTCATTGTCTCGCTCAAAACTAGAAATGACAACTAGTCTCTAGATCGTTTCTTTTAATGTTCGCTTCCACTCTGCTGTGGACAGTCTCCCATTCGTTAACACACACACACACACACACACGATTTAGCATAATGGCTTCAATATCACTCACTCGTGCAGATATTTAATAATGTAGGGGACAGGCTTTTTATTGATTTACGTCTCAATCTTTCATGTCGTTTCCTCCGTGACATGGAGGCAGATGAGCTGAGGGCAGTGTAACCTCTTCTCCTCTGTGTAGCGCCCCCCTCTGGGGCATGAAGGCAGTTGAGCTGAGGGCAGCTGTCTGTAGGCAGTCCAGCACTAGAGGCGGTTCACATGCTGATGAGGTTAATGTGCTGGGTTTATATAATGTAGTGTTGTGTGTCTTTTTGTGTAATGTATCATTATCCTGAGTCATTTAAAGCGTTGGAATATAAAGGGAGCCGAGTCAAGTGTCAAGGTGTGTGTGTGTGTGTGTGTGTGTGTGTGTTTGTTTGTCCCCGTGTGCTCACGCTTGCATAACGAGCGTGTGAGCTGCGCTGCTCAGATGCTCCAGAGCACCAGACTGCACCCCCCTGGCTGTGGTGTCGCATTGCCCCCTGCTGGTCATGTTATGACACTACACACTAAACACCTCGGTCACCGGACTTAAAAATGGCATGTTTATGTTTACATTGTGCGTTGTGATTGACAGGTGAAGAGTGTGTTCAATATGACAGCCAGAGAGGGCAGGAAACGATCAATCAGCTGCCTTGTTGTTGTGGGAAACGGCAATGGAGCTGCAGGCAAGTATAAACTCGCCTTTACACACACACACACACACACGAGGGCGCACAAGTTCACACACGTGTTTAAATGAGCAGTGCCTGGAGACTGAACTTTTGTCTACTGTATAATATTTTATTCCCACTTCTGTTGCACCAACCTGCAGAACATTTAATCACGTTAATGAGGCTGTGTAGCGGTCTGCACACGTGGGTGTGCGGTTCCATTAGCGTGGTGTATCTGTATGATGTGTGTAGCGTGTTTGTGTAACGGATTGATAGTTTTTGACCGGGTGTGTTAGTCACGCTTCGTTCTGATGGTTACTGATAATGACACGTTCCTCCATGAAACATTTCCATGCTGATAATTAAGAAATGCATGTTTTTGGCTAGCTCACAGTGGCGTGTGTTTGCGTGTGGGTGAGAGCATGTCTGTGTGTGTGTGTGGAGAAATGAGAAATGATTGAGATTTGACTTTTTAATTACGTCCCTTTTGTTTGTCTTTAGGATTTGCTTTGGGAAAAGCAGCGGACAGAAACACAGCTCTCAGAAAGGTGTGTGTGTGTGTGTGTGTGTGTGTGTGTGTGTGTCCCTGAAACCTCCTCAAATACCCAGACCACCCAGGTTTAATTAACAAATATGTAAAATATGACAGTAGAGATGTTTTGGTGCAAATACAAAATTTTTGTGATTTGTGCTTTTCAGGCCAAGAACAGTGCAATACACTATCTCTATTACATCGAGAGATATAATAACCACACCAGTAAGTCTGTCTGTGTGTCTCTGTGTCTGTCTGTCTGTCTGCCTGTCTGTGTGTGCTGCTTTATTCTTATTAAACTCTGACATGCCATTGTAGCCATTGTGATATGAACACATGAATTTTCTGCTATTCTCGTAACATTATACAGGTCCTAAGACAGAAAGGGCATTTTTGTACAGAATACAGTTTCTCTTCCAAATCCCTAAAGGAGCTCTGATGAGCGTTGTGGTTACCAACATTAACTGGAGCAGCTGAAGATTGCAGACCGTGATTGGAGTGCTGCTTGCCGGGCTGTAGAAACACACACACCTAATGCCACCCCAATATAACCCAGTGTTATTGGAATGGATGTTTGGTCATTTTAAAGATGAATAACATGTTGTTGTTAGGTTGTTAAAAAATCACCTTTTGGTGAATTAGTTTAATCTCGCACTGAAAACGTGAGAAAATCCAACCTTTAATTTGAGTCAATGTATTCTAAGAATAAAAAAGAATTCAAGAAATCATTGCTTAAGAAAACCTTGTATTTCAGAATTGCCCCAGCATGTCAGAATTGCCCCTGCATCTCATACTTTATACAACCTCCCATTGGCAATAAATCAGCTCTTGGCCTGCTCCTAGATAATGGTATGAGGTTACAGAATACCCAGCAGGCTCTCTGAGGCCACTCCTCTTTAGAGCGTCTCTCCAGACTGTCCAGGTCCTTTCTTGCCCCCTGTCCTCTACAGCTCCCCCCCCCCCCCCCAGCTTTGGGGACAGGTAGGTGAGGGACTGGGACACCTATGGCAGAAGTTTGTCTTGGTGTTCTCTAAACCGTTTGGCATTGATCTGTTTGTGTTTCGCACCACCGTCTTGCTGGTAGCAGCAATAATGAGTTACTGGGCAGGAGGCGACCACGATGCCATGTGACCTGACGAGGTTCCCAGGGCCTTGGGAGGAAAACAGACACTTCTCCCCCAAGAACACGTGTCTGATCCCAGTAACGGTTACCAAGGCGCTCGTGTGTGAGGCTTGGTGGCAGGAAAGGCTTTATCTCCGCATGTCTCCGTGAGAAACTGTTGGCATGGAGATGGAATCTGATGGTAGTTCTGGAGACTTGGTGACGCCAGGATGCTGCTTTTCTTGTACGTCTCCATCAGGGATCCTGGGGGATTTTTTTTCTGCACGTCTTACCACCCCCCTCACTCTGAAGGGGGGCAAATAAAGTCGAGTCTTCGTCAAGGCAAACTTGTCAGTTGTAGTTGACTGGAACTTTTTAATTGTTGCCCTAATTATAGATAAGGGCATTTTCAGTCGATATATATATTTTTAAAGCAGTTCCCTTGTACTCTGAAGGTCAAAACACGTTTCTCTTATGTGAATTGTGTTCTCTTGTTTCTATTGTTGAAGGATGACTAATGCAAGTTCACCTCTGTCACCTGACAGACAGAGAGAGAGAGAGAGAGAGAGAGAGAGAGACAGAGAGAGAAGGGTCCTTCAGCTGTGTAAGAGTTTGTAATAAGAGGAACCAGTTTCTATTTGGGGAAAAATGAATACCCTGTTTCACTAAAAACCTTCTCTACAATTTTGTCCTTCTCTACAATTTTTTTGAAAATCTCTTATTAAAATACTGCAGCTACTTACCTGGAATCTTTTACTTTTTTTTACTTTACCCATCGGGGGCCAGAACTTGTGGAGGGGGCTGTAGTGGGTGTCTTAGTAAAGGAAGTGAGACACGTGTAGTGTGTGTGTGTGTGTGTGTACGTCCATGTGTGCACGCGTACATGCATGCGTGTCATCACGTGTGTGTTTATGTGCATACATCTGAGTTTGTACGCATCACTTTTTTCCTGTTAATCATGCCTCATCTCCCTCTTGCTCTAGTCTACCATGACATCGAGTCCACCTTCAAAAGAACTACCCTGCGCATGAAAAAACAAAACAAGGGTAAAACATGTGAACACACACACGCACACACACATGCACACACAGTTTAATCATTAAAACTACAACAAGGTTATCATTCACAGGTGTTTAAAAACAAAACAATACTTCCACATTACTAGAATAATCCATAATCTCAGTGCATTACACATAGGTTAATCTAGACGTGTCTCTGTTTCTCTCCCTCAACCTTCTGCTGTGTGTGTGTGTGTGTGTGTGTAGGTTATGGTCTTCACTGTCACAGGGCTGTGATTACCATCTGTAAGCTGATTGGCATTGAGGATATGTATGCCAAAGTGGAGGGCTCTGTCAACCTGCTTAACCTCACCAAGGCGCTCTTCCAAGGACTGGTCAGTCAGGTGAGATGTTCCTCCAAGGCCACGGAGATCTGCACCCTCGTGGCTAATCACATGACACTGCATTAGTCATACAGTCTCCGTGGCTTTTGAAGTCATGTTATTGCTTTTGTTTTGAGCCTCGGTTTCGTGTAAGCTCGTCCGGATGAGCAGATGGAGCGACGAGTCGTGGGTCCGGTTCTCAGGGAGCACACGCTCTCTGCTGATCAGCGTGTGCAAGGCACTCTGGGTAAAGGTACAGGTGGAAAATATGGCAGCAGGCTGCTGATGTAGGTTTGCTCAACCGGCCGCAGTGCAGATCAGAATAAGATCAACAAGATGTTTCACACAGACGTCCTTCATCAGTGTCTCACGAAGTGGAGAGTGTTGATCCGGGCCCGAGATGGTCTGACCTGATCCGGGTGGATCCGGGAGCATTTAGCAACAAACCATCGCACACGTTCGAATGCAGGATCACGCTGTTTGTGTTTTAATCATCTCCCAGCTGTTTCTAAATCGTTTCTCAGTCGAAAAACATTTTTTTATTCATCTTCATCGTATATGGAACAAATTGGACGTGTTTTTTTGTGGAGCTGACCAGATTGTAAGCTGATATCTGAGCGTAATGCCAGCTGGAGATCGGATGGAGATCATCCCTGCTGTGATCTCTCAGGAGCTCATTAGCACCACTTACAATATGACAAACGCAGCATTCAGCAGATTGGACATCTGATGGACGGACAGTATTTCATGCCAGGTCCTTTTGTCCTTCTCTTTCTCTCTACTCTCTCCTTTCTTCTTCTCTCTTTGTCCCTCTTGTCTTTTCCTCTCCCGAGTCCCCCCCCCCCTCCACAGTCTCCTCTTCTGACGGGCAACACGTCCATCATCTCACGCTCCTGTTTACATAATGACTTTGTGCTTTATGCAAATGACATTATGAACCATAACATTACAGAGGGGAAGAAGGAGATAGGCCAAGTAGCCATTTAATGTCCAATCAGCTTGAGTGCTGCCACTCATTGCACTAGAGCAGCATGAATATGCAAACGCAGAAGTAGAGCACATGGTTGGGTGTCATTGTCAATCAGCCACGATGTTCTATTCTCGTTAACCTGCATTATTTGCTTAATTGTCCGTATGAAACAAGGTTCCTGCTACTGTCCTGTTGGACAGGAACCCCGTATCTCAGCGGAAGATCCTGTAGTGAATGTTGTCTATTGGTTTTCAAAAAGCTCCCAAGTGGAGATTGAGTGAAATAACTGCTTAGAGTAATGGTGATGCTAATGTGTGGTGAATTAGGTTTGAATTCCAGCTGTTCCTCAAGGACACAGTTGGTTTCATTCCCAGTTGTGGCTAGAGGTGATGGATCGCTTGTGTGCAGAGGGAGGTCGTCAGTGCTGCCCGGGTGTCTGGTATCAGCGTTTCAGACAGACAGTGGTGTCAGGCTTCATGCACCCAACATCACGTTCTTTTTGGGGACATGCACCAGTGGCCTGTCTTACCATAGATTAACGTCTGTCAGTAAAGATCAAGATGTCAGAACGTGTGTGTGTGTGTGTGTGTGTGTGTGTGTGTGTGTGTGTATGTATGTGTGTGTGCGTGTGTGTGTGTGTGTGTGTGTGTGTGTGTGTGTGTGTGTGTGTGTTGGTTGTGATCGCAAAGAACCCAATAAATGTTTTTGAAATCATCTCCGGTACGTCCTCTGGTTGGTGTACAACCTCGCGAGCTTCCCTAACGTCTTCTAAAGCTCTTCTCGTTCTAATGCGGTTGTGGATGCTCCTGTGGAGAGCCGCAGCTGTGTTTTCTGTGACCACATGACTTGCGTCTCCTCTAGCAGACGTGTGGTCAGTGGGTTATTGTGTTTTATTACTTACTCAACGTGAACAGTAGTGTAAAGTGTTACTAGGCTGTGCACCCACGTGCACGGAGTGGCACCAACGTGGTCTGGACTCTCTGCTCCTCACACTGTTCCACCCTGTGCACCTCAACGACTTCAGCATTGCCTTCTGGGAAAATACACCTGGTTACTTAATACACTGTCAAATTGCGCAATTTAGTGGAGGTGTGTGTCTCCATGCTAAATAAGTAATGGGTCAGCCATATTATCAGGACAAGTCGCAAAGATAGTTCATTAAATATTTATGTGTGTGTGGGTGTGTGTGTGCGTGTGAGAGGGGAGCAATCGAAAGCGATCAAGATGGACGTTACTCTGCCGACGCCTATTAAAACACATCTCTGCCTCACGTGTTGCATGCAGAGTTAAACTCGGGTCGTCTCACGTTCCACCGTGACACAATCAGTCGGCACACTCATGGTTAACACAGCTTTTATTAGAACGTTCCATAAATTCGTAAGTAATGTTGCAAATGTACAAAATGCTGATTTCTTAAAGGCACAAAGGAATTTCTTCCTCCAAAACTGTCCAAGTTATAAAAACTTCAAAAGTTTAATTTTGTTAAATATGAAACAACTAAGAAATGTTTAACCCTGAAATCGTGTCAAATTACAGAAAACCTTTGATTGGAGTCATAGACGACATCTCTAAACTACAAATCTGGGCAGTGATGGAGAGAGTCCGAAATCTCTCTTTCAGGCCACTGTTCTTGTTTGATTTGGTGACACTGGTAATTCTTCATTTCCGGCTGTTTGATACTCCTTATTCCACCGTGCTGTCCCATGATGCATTGCTCAGTAGGACTTCCATCGGATGGCAGACAGGATGAAGTGAATGAAGTAGAGCAGTGTGGTAATGTAGGAGAAGACCTGGAGAAGCAGAGACACGGTGACTCAGACCAGAGCTCCTCCTGTACCATACACACCAGCACCTCCCCTACACCACACCAGCACCTCCCCTACACCACCACACCAGTACCTCCCCTACACCACCACACCAGTACCTCCCCTACACCACCACACCAGCACCTCCCCTACACCACCACACCAGCTCCTCCCCTACTATAGGTGGTAATAGTCGGTGATGGGAGATACAGGTGGCAATAGTAATAGGAGGTAAGAGCAGTAGGCAATAGTAATAGTAACAAGGGGTAACAGTAACAGGAGGTGAAGGTAGAGGGTGGTAATAGTAACAGTGATGGAGTGTAGGTGTAGAGGGGGGTAACAGTGATGGAGTGTAGGTGTAGAGGGGGGGTAACAGTGATGGAATGTAGGTGTAGAGGTGGGTAACAGTGATGGAGAGTAGGTGTAGAGGTGGGTAATAGTAACAGTGATGGAGAGTAGGTGTAGAGGTGGGTAATAGTAACAGTGATGGAGAGTAGGTGTAGAGGTGGGTAATAGTAACAGTGATGGAATGTAGGTGTAGAGGTGGGTAACAGTGATGGAATGTAGGTGTAGAGGTGGGTAACAGTGATGGAATGTAGGTGTAGAGGGGGTAACAGTGATGGAATGTAGGTGTAGAGGGTGGTAACAGTAACTGATGTAGAGTAGGTGTAGAGGGGGGTAACTAACAGTGATGTAGAGTAGGTGTAGAGGTGGGTAACTGATGGAATGTAGGTGTAGAGGGGGGTAACAGTGATGGAATGTAGGTGTAGAGGGGGTAACAGTGATGGAATGTAGGTGTAGAGGGGGTAACAGTGATGGAGAGTAGGTGTAGAGGGGGTTACAGTTACTGACGGAGAGTAGGTGGAGGGGGTGGTAACAGTGATGGAGAGTAGGTGGAGGGGGTGGTAACAGTGATGGAGAGTAGGTGTAGAGGGGGGTAACAGTGATGGAGAGTAGGTGTAGAGGGGGTAACAGTGATGGAGAGTAGGTGTAGAGGGGGTTACAGTTACTGACGGAGAGCAGGTGGAGGGGGGTGGTAACAGTGATGGAGAGTAGGTGGAGGGGGTGGTAACAGTGATGGAGAGTAGGTGTAGAGGGGGGTAACAGCAACAGGAGGTAATAGTACATAGTAATCAATGCTGTTTAAACTGCCCTGGCTTGTTAATTAGTGTATAAAACCAATATGATCAGATCGATCAGAGAATCAAATCTGGAAGCCAAGTAATTGTGTGTGTGTGTGTGTGTGTGTGCGCACGCTACTCGGACTCTCACCACTGCTGCGATGTCGATCTGGTAGTAGCGTAACCTGTCACTCTGGAGCACGGCGGTGCTGTTTTTCATCTCGATTGTTACTACAGCGAGTGGCACAGATGCTCCGAAGTAGAAAAACGCTGCAATGAGGTGATATATAAAGTCCTACACACACACACACACACACACGCACACAGTTGAGCTTCATTTCAGCAATCCAGTAGTCACTCCAAGCAGGAATATCACACTTCCTAATACATGAATCTTTCTTTCAACACTAAAGGTATTTGCATGTGTTCCTTAAACCTTTTGTTTACATATGCCATGACGTATTCATTTAAAGTTCCAATGCACACACACATGCACACACACAGTGCTTCCAGCTCACACACACATGCACACACACAGTGCTTCCAGCTCACACACACATGCACACACACAGTGCTTCCAGCTCACACACACATGCACACACACACAGTGCTTCCAGCTCACACACACATGCACACACACACAGTGCTTCCAGCTCACACACACATGCACACACACACAGTGCTTCCAGCTCACACACACATGCACACACACAGTGCTTCCAGCTCACACACACATGCACACACACACAGTGCTTCCAGCTCACACACACATGCACACACACAGTGCTTCCAGCTCACACACACATGCACACACACAGTGCTTCCAGCTCACACACACATGCACACACAGTGCTTCCAGCTCACACACACACACACACACAGTGCTTCCAGCTCACACACATGCACACACACACAGTGCTTCCAGCTCACACACACATGCACACACACACAGTGCTTCCAGCTCACACACACATGCACACACACACAGTGCTTCCAGCTCACACACACATGCACACACACACACACAGTGCTTCCAGCTCACACACACATGCACACACACACAGTGCTTCCAGCTCACACACACATGCACACACACACAGTGCTTCCAGCTCACACACACACAGTGCTTCCAGCTCACACACACATGCACTTCACACAGTGCTTCCAGCACACACACATGCACACACACACAGTGCTTCCAGCTCACACACACATGCACACACACAGTGCTTCCAGCTCACACACACATGCACACACAGTGCTTCCAGCTCACACACACATGCACACACAGTGCTTCCAGCTCACACACACATGCACACACACACAGTGCTTCCAGCTCACACACACATGCACACACACACAGTGCTTCCAGCTCACACACACATGCACACACACAGTGCTTCCAGCTCACACACACATGCACACACACAGTGCTTCCAGCTCACACACACATGCACACACACACAGTGCTTCCAGCTCACACACACATGCACACACACACAGTGCTTCCAGCTCACACACACATGCACACACACACAGTGCTTCCAGCTCACACACACATGCACACACACACAGTGCTTCCAGCTCACACACACATGCACACACACACAGTGCTTCCAGCTCACACACACATGCACACATGCAAACACAGTGCTTCCAGCTCACACACACATGCACACATGCAAACACAGTGCTTCCAGCTCACCGCGATGACCCAGCTGGTTTTGTTCTTATGTACTCCGCAGATGAAGATGACGAGCCAGATAGCAGTCATGACAAAGCAGAAGATGGACACAAACATCACCCACCCCTGGGGAATCACCGGCTTCACGTCAGTGGAGGCCACCAGAATCCACACCAGTCCACCAAATACCTGTAACGCCCCTCACACACACACACACACACACACACACACACACACACGGTAATTTGTTACTTCACTAGATGCATGCAAAGACATAATTCTTGCCAAGAGTGCATTTGTCAACCTAACCCAGACATGCAGGCAAACCCACATGCCCTTACTGCACGCATCCCCTCCAGTATGCAAACAAGCTTGCTCAGCTTTCTAAACGAACCTGGGGTCAAGATGACCTTTCAGCAAGGACTCGAAGCAATTAGTGATCTGTACTGTATCTACAGTCATCAGCTCCTCCAACCCCCCCCCCCCCCCCCCCCCCGTGTGATACTGTTATAGTTTATTTCTTAAAATGTTCTTATGCTTATAGCCATCCCCACAAAGAAACAACAACAAAAAACTCCATCCAGAAAGGGTTAGCCTAATAAAAATGAATATACCAAGACACGAACCATGTCAAGAAAGGGCTAGCCTAATAAAAAATTAACATACGAGAATATTTCTAGTTATGCAACATTTTTCATGCAAAAGTGTCTCTGAGTCATATGCAACCTATGGAATGTGTTTTATATTTTATGTCTTTAAAAAAAGTATTCTATCAATATTAAAATAAATTTATACGTATCACACTTTCTGTATTCTGCAACATTGTGCCATTTTCATGCTCTTCATAAGAAGCCCAAACCTCACGTTGCCCTTTCTAAAAAAAACGAATCTTTGCAGCCTAATTTTTCATGTACTGAAACTGAAGCTTTCAAATGCAGCCATAGAGATTTCCCATAATTCCCAACAACCCATGAAAGTCTCTCTCGGGTTCAGACTGAACAGCCATCTTGTGGGTGATTAGTGTTACAGGTAGCCACAAGCAGAACAATGATGTAAACATTAGAGACAATAAAGTCATATTAAACTTCAAGGCCTACTATTAATGTCAGCCCGTGTTGTGATCAAGTCTCATATAAATAAAGCAGCGATGTGCTTCTGTAGTGATCCATTAAGTGTGAGGATCTCTCATCAATTTGACAGGACAATGACAAGACTGTTATGGTTAACGTTTTAGAGAAGAGAGGACTTGGAAAGAGTTATGAGAAGAATCATGTTGTATACACAAGGGCGACTCCCCATTTGAGCTGGTCTTTACTCATTAAGCTTTTACAGCTTTTGGGGATGAGTCAGACACTTTTCAAAAGCTACTTTAGATAACTGCTATGTTGAGTGATGTTTTCAGATGATTTACTTGAACACATTTATGACAATGAACAATTTGGACATTTCAGAGAGCCCGACGTTTAAAAACAGGCTGTATTGTTTACACCACTGGCTCAAAACTATGGCATTTGAAAGAATGATTGAAAATATCAACATGGACAACACAATTTGCTATATGATTTGCTACTTATCTGGCTTCCAAACCAGGAAATGGATATTTTATCCACTGCCTTTTCAGCTTGCTATATATGTCCTTGCAACACAAATAGTGAGAGTTGTAGATATTTTCAGATGATGTCTGCATGATTATTACACAAAGTTCCATTACCACAAAAAGTCTCTCATATTTTAACCACATTTTCCATAAAAGCTGGAACAGAACGCTGTTCAACATACTTGTTTTTACCTTACAATTTTACAAAAAAGCTTATACTCTCTACTTTCTACTCTTCTACTCTCCCTCTCTCTCTCTCTCTCACCTTTCAGATCAGTTACTGTTACTGATGCATGCCTTAAAACTACAGTCATCTGTTTCCAACACAAACAAAGTCACGAAAATCACTAAACTGTCAATATATTACATTTTGAGACAATTAAATACGACCATTGTTATTATATTAAGGAATAACTAAGCGAGTGTAATATGGCGAGTGTCTGGCTAAGCGTTTTATCTTCGTCACGGTGGCTTTACCCTTTCCATTAACCCAGGAGTCAAACGCGGCTGCCGTAAAGGTGACGGAGTGTAACCAGTGCGGTCGGATCACTCGGAGGAACCATTCACGGTTTTCTCTGAGCTTTTGATTGCAATAACGTAACCAAAGAAAATTAACGCGTTTTCTTTTATTTTATTTTAGTGAGCACCATTTAATAACATGCATGTGATGTAGCTACCAACTCCTGTTATAAGTTTAAAATACGTATAAATTAAGTAAAATCACTATTTTTCCCCATTTCCAAAGGTTTCATTAAAGTTGCCAAAGAACCACAAAATGACTTTCATCATCCCAACGCCCATTGCGCTCTCTCCCCGCTTGCATTCTGCAAGTTCCGTTATCTCACCAGTTCAGGCACGAAAAGGATGTCGGGAGCAGTCGTACATATTCCAATCCCGCTTGGCAGGTTCCCCATCGACTGCGCCGTAGCCGCTGCCGCTGCCATGTTCGCCCCTTCCGCTAGTCCTTGCTGGAGTGAGTTAACGGAGCTACAGGTGAGTCTTTTCAACGCTCACGCGCAGACCTGAAAAACCTGCTCTGGATCGGCGAAACTTTGCTTCTGGGCACACCTTGCAAATAACAGTGTCCGGCACGACCGGCACGACTAGTGAAAACCGAGACTGATGTAGGCTGGGCGTGGTGTAGCGGAATGCGCCCCGCTGCGCTGCTCGGTCTGGCGTTGTTAACAGTTACCTTGTTCTCCTCGGACAGGTACGGACGCGTGCGTGCAACATGCACGGCGTGTTGGGCGCAGGTTACCGCGCGCGGCCAAGGCTATCCCTTACATGCACTTAGGTAGCGCTTCACCTCCATAATAATCGTAGTCGTATTTCCAGTTTTGACTTTCTCTTGGTGAAAGAATGCATCTCTTTACATTTTTCTTCCATAAAAAAACAAAAGCAGTCAAACTAAGTCAAGTAAATGTATAAAATATATTTATTCAGTATGTCACTCCAGACAAAAAAAACAAACAAAAAAAAAACGCCAATATTTTCAACTGAATATGGAACATTTGAAAAGTAAAAATGTAAATCCATATTTACAGACTTCAAATCAAAAGGATGGCAGAAGCATTTCCACAAACTGATCCCAGACCTGGAAACCATCAGCGTGATTCACATGCTGTGACTTCAACTTCAGAGGGAAGCACATGTGCTCTTTCACTTCCTGCTTACAGGTTTGCAGAGGGCCAAGGGTTGAATTTTGGCAGAGTCTTCAGCCTCTGATTCTCAACTTCGCACTTCTTCGCACTTAAAAGTTGAAGTGGACTGGTTGTGTTCAGAGGGCGCGGTTTGTTTGTGTACTGTTCAGAGGGGGGGGTTCTGTGTGACATCAGAGGGGCTGGTATGTTAGAGTGACCTGAGCTATTATTAAGATCATTGGAGATATAATATATATATGTGTGTGTGTGTGTGTGTGTGTGTGTGTGTGTATTCACTCTGTCGGCGATCAGATTATTTTTTTAAGATTTATTTGCCTGTTGATTTAGCTTGAGATTTATGTAAAGGTGTTTGATGGGTCTTGCAGTTTCCGTGTTGTGATTTGGGGTCTTCAGGAGGATTTGTAGCGGAAAATAGCGAAGATGGTGTGGATAAAGTACGTCAGCGTCGACACGAACGCCATAACCTGAAAACGCAGCAGAAATGACGCGCATGTCATTAGCACAGACGTAACATCACATACAGATATCCCGCATGTGCCGTATTTAACTCATTATCCTCTATATTCCTTAAAAAAATGTAACATAATTGTAAAATGTAACAAAAATTATAACATAAGCTGAAATGAAAAACCATAAAGTATTTATAATTAGACATAAGGGGGGCATTTACCACGGCAGCAATGTCCTCTTGATAGTATTTGAAGGGTATCTGCACCGCGTCCACCCTCGCCTTATTGTCCAGAGTGGTCTGGGCCAGGGTTACCGCCGCGCTCAGCTGGAACATCACGGCAACTAAGTGATAGGCGACGTCCTGTAGCGAAGGCAAAGACAGTGAGGAGCTCGTTACACACGGGCCGTTACCTGGCGACAGTACTTCCTGACATCCCGCTGTGTGTTGGAGAGAAACGTGGAGCTGGTTGAGTAGCCCTTCGGCAGTAGTGCTGGATGAAGACGGACGACCTTTGACATTTGAAAACGTGTTCTGGGTGTTTTACTTCTGTTTGTTTTTTTAGATACACCCAACCTGTTCTGGGCCTAATCTGGGCAGTGTTTATTATTGTGATGATTGTTGATGTGGTGGACTAAAACTGGTTTTCCATTTACTCGTTACGTTCGTGTCCGCTCTGCCGGGTCCTAGTGTTAGTAACTCTCATGAGAGAATCAGCCAAACTCGGATGCTTGTGAAAGGACTTTTCTTCCGTCCTACCAGACATCCCTGTGTTTCTAAAGCAACAATCTCCAGGTTCCATCTCATGGAGCTGCTTGACCATTACAGGGCCACAATTACAGGGCCACAATTACAGGGCCACAATTGCAGGGCCACAATTGCAGTGTAATACAGAGAAGCACAAGGGGCAATAACAAATTCATACTCTGCACTTCCTTTGTTTGTGTTCACACTGTGCACCTGTTCCGTACGATATTTCATCACACTCATTATGCAAGTACATAGTGTCGATCTCTGGTGACCTGATGTTACTCTTGTGTATTCCAGTGTGATTTGGGGTTTACGCGAGGCGAGCGTGTGATTTGGGGTTTACGCGAGGCGAGCATGATTACCAGGCCGATCCAGACGGGGCTCTGGTTCCCTCCGCAGACGTAAATGAAGAAGAAGAGGGTGGTGAAGACGAAGCAGAAGATTGAGACGAACATCACCCATCCCAGTGGGTTCGCTGGGGTCACCAGAGTCGAGGCCACCAGGGTCCACACCAGCCCGTCAAATATCTGTAAGGGGTGATTAAGTCATGAAATCAGCCTGCAGTGGGGTCTCGCAAACATGCACATACAGTCCCGAAACATCTGACCGTGTTCCAGCCGACTGCACTGTTAAAACTAGACAGAGGCAATCGCACAAGTTAGTAAATGTTTAATTTGAAAGCTGTTGTATTTGAACTGCGGCAACCGGTGATGTTATGGTGTACGTTTAGGGTGTATGTGGAAATGTGTTCTTTCTCCCTGCCTGCACTCAGCTCTGTCATTGTTTACAGTATATAACAATGGAAGGGTTGCTGATAGACTTTAGCACGTATTAGCATCAGACACACAGGGGGCTCCGCCTTACACAAACAGCAACTCGCAAGGCAGATGGGTTTTTTATGCGGATGATGAAAGACTAAAATCAGCAGCCGTGTACACAATATAATCGTATCCCGATTTCACTCTTAAGGAACGTCCATCACCTGTTCTGGCATTTCTGCTAGATCACTCATGCTCTATGATATGGCCACATGGTCAACACTGTTGTGAGTGAGGCTGTTTCATAACGCACTATCTGTCTAGACTACAGGTATGACGTTATGCATGTGTATGGATTGTAATATAATATGTATTATTATTGTACGGGCGGGACAACCTGATGCCAGAGATTCTTGACTGCTCGAGACTGTCGAGACTGTTGACAATCTGCTGCCATTGCGAATACAACACTAAAGTGAAGGTTTCTGGGATGTTTACATAAAGTAGTGACGGTAGTCCCATCAATTCCCATGCAAAAATGTGTATCGGCCTTTATGCATGGCTAATTTCTGACCGCCGGGCAAATGTTGACTGGAAACTTATGGGTGGTGGATTTCTTTTAGCCCACTAGTAGAAGATCCAGCAACACTGCTGTGTCTGAACCAGCACTCATCAGCAAGCCCACACTATGCCAGTGTCCCAGCAGATGGGCTGCATACCATATCTGTATCTGTACACTTGTGTAATTCACTGGTACGGTCTGCCTAATGGACCCTCCAGTAAGTGTACAGGGTGTTCTGAATGATACGCAAATAAGGGTCTCTCAAAAAAGTGGACAGGGCGTGAGTGCTGGGATATGTTGGGACTGGTGAAGCTACGTGTCCTAGTTGGTCCCCACCCAAAACAAAAAAAAAGTAGCCCTTAAAAACTTCCCATAATCCTCCACATTCTGAAGTCACTGTCAGATCTGCACAAGAAGCTAAACAGTGGTGGGAAGAGATGGCTGAGCAGTGGCTGAAGTCATTATACTTGCAAAACAAAAGCACACACTCAAGACTACTGAAGCAGCAGTTCCAGTGAAAATGATTATTATTAATAGGATATTATTTGATATATATATTCATATTATTTTTCTAGCTACGTACAGTTGTTTTTTTCCAATAATAACTGAAACATTGCACATAAAAATAGGAAGTAACCCAACTTGAAATGCCAGCATCATCAACCCTCACTGACAGGTGTGTCGGGATCACACGCTTAACGGCACAGAAAATACTTTATCAATACATCTCTAGTTTCTCTAAACTGCCATGTGCTAATCGAAAAGGACTATTGAAACAGTGATCAAGAAGATTTGTTTTAAATGTTGGATTCCTAAAAACAACCAGCCGTTGCCTTAAAAAGCCACTTCAGTCATAAGCCAGGCAATTAAACCGTAGAGAAGTAGAACTCAGCTTTTATATTCTACTGGTCTATTTCACTGAAGCCTTGTACATAAATACCCGTCCTCTGGTGTTCAAGATTAAATATCAGATTTATACTTATCAGTTATTTTATTACCATTTCAAAATATGAATTGATTTATATTTATTGATAAATAATCAATAAATAAAACGATTGGTAATTATGTGCATTTGTCTGACTCTCTAGTGTGTAAAATAGTTTTAAGACATTTTAAACGACTATCGCATTGAAAGGACATTTTCATGTAGAGTTTTGTACACACAGGGCAGGGAAGCCAGTGTCTAGTCTTAAACTAAATGACTCATTTCATGCATTCTCATACTAAGATTAATCTCAGTCCAGATCTGAGAATCCTGCTTCTAGAGTACACAGTAATGACCATAGCGCCTTGGTTTAAGGTCTTGTTTTTTTTTTTTTTTTTTTTTTTTCTTGCCTGGTCCTGTCTGCTCCCAGAGCACCTCCACCAGCTCCACCAGCCCTTCACTACCCCCAACCCACTCAGCCATGCGCCCCAAGCCCTACTCCTCACAGAAGCACTTAATCATCTCATCACGGAGCCCCGTGCGCCTGCTCAGGTGCTGGAGCGTGACTGACACTGGCTCCCTGCCCACAGGCTGCAGCTCGGCGCGTCCAGCGAGCGCCACGTCCTGGCTGTTTACTTACGAGCTCCGGTATGAAGAGGATTTCAGGCATGGTGGTGAACACCTGACCGCCGCTGGGTAGTCCGCTACCGCTCACCGAGGGGGCCATAATCCTCAAGAGTTATACCTATGCACGCGCGAGACTTTGTTTAGGTACGTACGCCACCAGGGATGACAGCAGAGCTCGGTGCTCGGGGTGTGCGGAGTGCTTTTTAAAGCTCTCTCCCCTCCTCGCCTGCTGCTTTGCCATTCGCTTTTGTTTTCCTGAGTTCCACCTCTTTGACACCCCTTTGTTGTCCTGTTACTCAGATGTCGGTTTCTTGGACTTGTTTGAAGAGGGACTGGTTTGATGAGAAATGCACATAATGACATGTTTGCACAATACAGGCAATGGCACGGCGTGTGCATGCGCGTGTGAGTGTGCGAGCGTGTGCCCTCGTGCACAGGTCTTCATCCAAAGGGGGGGGCGTCTGAAATTAGGGAGGTCGTACGAGTCAATATTTAACCGAAAAGCAGAGGAATCCACTCAGCTCTCAGTTCTGAGTTCTTGTGAAACTCACAGAGGGCATTCTTACATGTTTATGGCTCAGAACAACCCCCTCCGGGGCACATACGGCCGTCTGAACAACTCCAGCAGGGTAATGTACAACCCTGGTGACCCACACAGTCCTCTGGACTGCAGTCACTCCAGGAGGGTCATGGGAAAAGGGGTTAACGTGCTTCACTGTTTTTGGCATTAGCCGGGTTTCTCAAATTGGGACAGATGTAATCATCTTGTGTCATGTTGAGTATCCCAGAATCCCTGTCCAGTATCCCAGCTGTATGTAGGATACAGCTAGGTCTAATATATGCATGTCCACAGGCTGTAAGTTTGCTTTATGCACATAAGGTTCCTCTGTTCACAGATAACACTGGATATTTGACTGGCTCTTTCAAGGTCCACTCTACTGCCCATAGGAACCAACCAGGTGCTGACACACACACACACACACACACAGCCCCCTCCCATTTCCTTAGCATCGCACTCTCCTCCCTGGTGTTGGTTTGACCGGTTCTTAGTGAAACACACCTTGTCGTGATGAGCTGAAGAATAGCTCGTGTCTTCTGACATCACTTAGGCAGAGACACATGGTTTGTTGTTCTTGGGAACGTGTTACCCTCCCCACGTCCCTGACAATACCTGTTTGTTTTCACCAGGATCTGGTTACCCACGGCGACAACATGATGCAAATTTAAAGAGAGTTTTGCTTTTGCCCCTCTCGTCCCCTCTTGTTTTTCTGTCCCTGCCAGTGGTGGACGTGTCCCTGCCAGTGGTGGACGTGTCCCTGCCAGTGGTCCCAGTGGACGTGTGCCGTGTGGGAAGCCTCCACAGGTCAGCGCGTTCCCGGGGCTGAAGAACGTGGGCCTTAGAGGGGGTGCGGTCTGGACAGGGGAGCTGTGTGCTTGACCTCGTGCAAATGTGCCCTGACCTTCAGTTTCCTGTCTATCCTACATCCAACTCACAAGCATTTTGGTCAACACGATCAGGTGAAATATGTCTTGATGTGAAACTTTCTGTGTTTTTACAATTCATTTTTTATTATGAACACAGCGTTATGGAAACTCCCTGAAACAAATGGTAGCAGTAGTAGATAATACAATACTACTGTATTACAGCCTTGTCTGTCGTCTTGTTGCTTGTGTGTTAAATACAGTCCAGCTGTGTTTCACATCCAGGACAATGGGGTCCATGTGCAGCCCCAGACAACAGAGCTACAAGCAGAAAGGTTGAGAGAGAGATTGAAAGCCAAAGTCCTGATCTCATGTCATTAGTCACCAGAAGGTCACAGGGAGCAGGGCTGGATCCAGGGTTGTCTTCCTACGCCCTGCAGTGCCACTTTGGCAACATTCCTCAACAGGTTCTTCAGCAGGTTTTTCAGATCCTGCATTTATTTCAGCTCACATTATGAATTTGATACTGATTCCCTTCTCAGGTTATTGCTATGCAGTGAAACACTCTGAGGTTTGTTACCTTTCTACCTTGCCGGATTAAAATGTAGCCATGCAGACTCTTGGCCTCTGGATACTAAAAGCTTTCACAGGTGGATATTTCCTTTAAAATACAGGAGTGACGCTCGGCGAACATCACCCCACTGAGGCTCATGCTTAAACGTGCCCATCTAACAAGCCTCACACACCCAGAGCTGTATGTCACACCTGAATGTCTGTGGGGAAGACTGTCCAAGCAGGTCCACTAGGCAAAGACCAGCTCGGAGCTTCTTGATGGCTTAGAACAGTTCCAGTCTTGGTGCATTAAAGCATAGCAAACTCCAGCTGTGTCCATTTGAGTGGTGCCCATTTGACTCGTGTCCATTTGAGTACAGGGACATGAGGTGGCCCACGTGAGCATAGAGAACGACACACAGTTCTCAGTGTCGATCCCATATAAACCACGTCATCTCCCACATGTTCCCAAAGAGAGCACGTCATCTCCAGCAAACATTCCGGCCCTCTCTGCGTTACGTGCTTGTAAACAGGAAGTGCATTTTTACCATGCTCTTGTGCATGTTGTGAGCCAATTCGAATGGCAAATACTTCAAGAAACATTGTTTATTTATGGTGGTCCAGTGTGTTTTAATTTCTCCTGGATCACGGGGCGCTATGAAGAGTTCCTAAGTCGTTTCTCATGTTCTGCTTTTCCATGTTTGAAGTCTGTAGCCGTAATTTCCCACACTGACTCAGTAACCAGTAAATGCTTCCGCTGCTCTAGACTAGAACCCTTGCATGCTGGTAGATGTCAGATGAACCGAACAGAGACGCGGGTGCCGTCAGATGCCAATCAAACGTCTCACTGAAGAAGCAAAAACGATATATTTTTAACCACTTTCAATATTAGGGGTCCAGCAGAATGTAAATGATCACACAATTTTACCCGCACTGGGCATTAAGCCGGTAGCGTAGCCATGAGTGGGTGCACACACGGGCTCAGCGTGATGGTATGAGGGTGTTTGCTGACACAAGTCTCTTAACCTGTATGTGGGATTAAGGGTTAGTGTTTCTGAAAAGCGATAAAGTAGATAGTGATTGGCCCTCTCACACACTCTCCCCTTTGCTGTCTCTTTGGATGTGTGTGTGTGTGTGTGTGTGTGTGTTTTTTTTTTTATATATTTTTGGGCTCCAACTCTTTTCTGTCACCACGGCAGCAGGCCACCTGGACGTGTTGTCTTACTGGCTTCAGTTTCCTGCGCCGCGGTGAAATACGACCCCCTTGGAATCCCTCCCATCTACACGGGTCCAGCCTGAGACACAAAGTGGTGGAGACGACGCTGGAGATCTGGGTGAGGGGGCCCCACCACCAAAATGCTCACACATACACACAATCTCTCTCTCTCTCTCTCTCTCTCTCTCTTTGATGTCCTCAGTAGCAACCAAAAACACAACTCATCAACACAACACTGTTATATAATATGGGATTGTCCATTTCTCGCCATCAATTATGTTTACTACTGTGTACACATGAGCTAAAATACATGTGGTAGCAAATATGATTTATTTGACTTTATGAGTGTGGTAACAATTATGACAGGGTTATTCACTAACACACGAGAGCTCCTGTCTTACATCATCAGCCGACATGCACTGTGATACCTTAGCCAAGAGGCTCTATAATGCTCAACAAGTGCTACAAATCTCATCTGAATTAGCCTGAGAGTTCAAATTTTATCACCCTCATTATTTCCTGTGCCGTTTAGTTTCTGGGCAGGATCCCCATGGAGTGGGCAGGGCTGGAATTCTATCGGCCGGGTTCTAAACAAAAAATGTCACAGAACCTGTTCCATTTCTCCATAAACAGCGGCAGTCCGCAGGAGAAGGCGATTTATAGGGCACAGTCTAGAGTTCATTCTCTCCGTCTCCAGTTTACTCCTTCATTTCTTCTCCTCCTCCTCTCGTTCTATTCACATCTGTCCTGCTGAATTTCTCCGGGCGCCCCGTTAACTGGATGCGTCCCAGACTACACACACGGGGCCTGCTGGCTTCGCATACTTCTTGCATTGATATCCGCCGCTTTGACCTGGTCTCCACCTGCTCAGAACCTGTAGAAGAACAGAAGTGTGTAGGACACACCTGTTGGGCCTCTGCCATGCTGTACCCGCCATTGTGTTCCTCACGTCTCAAAAGGAATTTATAATCGCACACGTGCGCACACACACACACACACATATGCAGTCAATATATATATATATATATTCTTCTTCATAGATATTTATAGATAGATAGATAGATAGATATAGTTAGAATATTAAAAATAATATTAAAAATCCCTTCACTGCAATTTAATTTAATATATCTGTAAATCTTACTATTATTAATATAAAACATTATCTATAGGAATAGAGAATAGGCTCTTAACTGGTGACGGTCCCATGGCACAACTGTGGATCAGGTGTGTATTTAGAGTATAAGAGTGCTTTAAGGTGGAGTGCCCACCACCCTCACCCCACCACCCCCAATACAGCTACCATTTTCCCTTCAATACCTCAACCCCAAAGAAGACAAAGACACGTTCCTCTTTAAGAGCGGCGTGTGTCCGTGATCAACAGTTGGAGCTGAAGACAAACCGCCGGGGTGTCGGTTTGGTCTGGCAGGGCAGCGGACGTGTGCCTGGGGCTGGAAGGTGTTTCTGCATTCCCACAGGATGACTGGGAGTGCTTTGTTTTGTCAAAGCCACTGGAGTCATCCCAGTGTAAACCCATTTAATAGACTAACCAGAGACATTAGTCACAGTTCCAGTTCCCCAGTTACTATGACACTCTATACATCCTGTGTGTGTCACACCTCTATCACACCTGCATGCAGTTATATTATTTCCATGGGCCTAATAATATTTGGGATGCGGGTATTAACACAGGGATGTGGACGACATACAGGCCCTGGTAGTGTGTACATACACAGCACAGCATGGTTGGAGGAGCCTTTACATGTATCTGCATCAGTGTACCTGGACTCACTGTACACTCCACACTAACCCTATACACTCTACACTAACCCTATACACTCTACACTAACCCTATACACTCTACACTAACCCTATACACTCTACACTAACCCTATACACTCCACACTAACCCTATACACTCTACACTAACTCTATACACTCTAACCCTATACACTCCACACTAACCCTATACACTCTACACTAACTCTATACACTCTAACCCTATACACTCTACACTAACCCTATACACTCTACACTAACCCTATACACTCTACTCTAACCCTATACACTCTACACTAACCCTATACACTCTACTCTAACCCTATACACTCTACACTAACCCTATACACTCTACACTAACCCTATACACTCTACACTAACCCTATACACTCTACACTAACCCTATACACTCTACTCTAACCCTATACACTCTACTCTAACCCTATACACTCTACACTAACCCTATACACTCTACACTAACCCTATACACTCTACACTAACTCTATACACTCTAACCCTATACACTCCACACTAACCCTATACACTCTACACTAACTCTATACACTCCACACTAACCCTATACACTCTACACTAACTCTATACACTCCACACTAACCCTATACACTCCACACTAACCCTATACACTCTATACTAACCCTATACACTCCACACTAACCCTATACACTCTAACCCTATACACTCTACACTAACCCTATACACTCTACACTAACCCTATACACTCTATACTCATCCTATACACTCCACACTAACCCTATACACTCCACACTAACTCTATACACTCTACTCTAACCCTATACACTCTATACTAACCCTATACACTCCACACTAACCCTATACACTCTAACCCTATACACTCTACTCTAACCCTATACACTCTACTCTAACCCTAATATGCAATATGCAGAAAGTATTGTAAAGTACAAAAAGCCTATAGCTGCTGGATATACTTATCGGAGTTAGTGTAGTATACAGTAGTATAGTATAGCATCTGTTATGCCAGGTTTTTGGATTACAGTAGGGTAGAGGCTTCCTAACAACATTAGTGTCTTAAGACCTCACTGTATTCCTGTAGTTACTGGAACCGCTCCCGGATTGGCCGAAATGGCACGGCCAATCACTGACTGGGTGTGAAAACGTTGCTCTGGGTGACAAAAGCACAGGCTGAGACATTATATTTGTGAGGTTACTCATAATGAAGTATGGCAGGGTGTGTACGGTGCCCTGGTGCTGCTCTTTCAGCTCTGGGGATTAGACTCGAGTCGCTCCCCACCCGCCTGTTGTCGTTTTACGTCCCTTATTGGGATGTTTGGGTGAGGCTTGTCTTCAGTAATGCGCGGCATATTTGAGCCTTTATAGAAGAAGAATGTGTGGAAATTAAAAAAAAAAAAACAAAGTGTGTGGACAAAAGAGGGAGGAGTAGAGAGTGTGTGGCAGGGTGGAGGCAGGTGGAGGAGCGGCAGGAACTGTGGGCGGGGCTTAGGGGTAGGAGGGATGTCCGCTTAAAATAGGCCGTTATATAAACCATCGGAGCTCTGCTTCTCTCCACTGCTTTTGTGACAACAGAGTCGGCATTCCTGTCGTGCATGGCCCTCTGACTGGGCTCTAGGCTAATCCTGCGCGTACCTCCGCAGAATCCCTGGGTAAACAGTACAACGGTGTTGGCCCATTAACTGCGGGGACAGTGATTGACGTGCTGATTTGAGGATAGCTGAAGTGGGCATGAGTGTGTGGTCTGTTCCGCTCAGCCGAGGTACAGCACGCCGCACTTTGACAACCAGGAGTAGCTCACCCAAAGAACAACACGGACATCCGGCACGCCTGAGTTTTATTTGTTATTTAAGAAGGATTTAGAGGTAAAAAAAAAATAAATAAAATAACAAAAAGCAGAAACCAGTGTTCAGTATTATTTTGGTATCGACATTGTTAGTAGTGGAACCGAGACTGATGACTAGTCAGAATTTGAATATGATGATGAATATGATAATGGAGTCTTTTCTCGGGTTTGGTTTCCACGCCCACTTTTAGCCCCTGCTTAATGCTGATTGGTACATGAAGCGTCCTGATGGGACTGCTCAGTGTGTCGCTGAACGGACTAGGTCAGCACCGGATCAGCGCCAGGCAGAGTCAAGGAGGTCATAGGTGACCTGAGAGATGTCGAAGGCTTGGTGCGTGTGATTGGAGGACATCATGGTTTCCATGGTGATCTTCTGCGTGGGGCTGTAAACGAGGCGGGCACGTCGGGTTTCGGTGTCTTCGTCGGCCCAAAGGGGAGCAGGCATCTCGGCCAGGAACAGCAGAGGGAAGACGCTGCTGATGTACACACTCTCAAAGCTCTTCTTCAGCACTGTGATATCCTTCTGTAACGCAGACACACACACACGCACACACGGAGGCAGTGTGGCTGCTTCTGTAACCTCCAACAGCATCAGTGCTACAACTTCCTTCTGTCTGACACACACTGCTCACGTACAGTACAAACAGCACGTGTGTGTAACAAACGTCACGCAATTTATTCAAACTCAGACTTCTTTAAAACTTACTTCCTTCTCTAATACACACACACAAACACACACACACACACACACACACACACACTCTCCCTCTACCTTGTCAGACCTCTTCAGGCTGTTTTCTGTCTCCACCCATGACTTCTGGGAAAATTAGAGCCATACAAAGACACTTAGTGACATAATTCAATACATTAATACATTTTTAATAAGATCTGATTGTATCCGTGTGTGTATGCATGCGTGTTCATGTGTGTGTATATTTGTGTGTAGCCACACCTTGAAAGCATCCATTAGGTCAGGCTGATCCAGAACCTTAGGGAAGGTAGCTAGAACCGGACTGCAGATCAGATCTAGAACGGTCCCAACAGAGCATCAGATTACATGTGAGAGAAGCACTGTAGCCTGTAGCCTGTCTGTAGCCACCAGGAGCGCACTGAAGCGTACATTCATCTACAGTATAAACGAGACATGCACACTCACCACACTCATCTACAGTATACACGAGACATACACACTCACCACACTCATCTACAGTATACACAAGACATACACACTCACCACACTCATCTACAGTATACACGAGACATACACACTCACCACACTCATCTACAGTATACACAAGACATACACACTCGGTACACTCGTCTACAGTATACATGACCACTCGTGGTGATATAGTTTGTGGGGGGAGATGGCCCTTAACACAGCAGTGACATTAACACATGACCACTCGTGGTTATATAGTTTGTGGGGGGAGATGGCCCTTAGCACAGCAGTGACATTAACACATGACCACTCGTGGTTATATAGTTTGTGGGGGGGGAGATGGCCCTTAACACAGCAGTGACATTAACACATGACCACTCGTGGTTATATAGTTTGTGGGGGGAGATGGCCCTTAACACAGCAGTGACATTAACACATAACCACTCGTGGTTATATAGTTTGTGGGGGGGAGATGGCCCTTAACACAGCAGTGACATTAACACATGACCACTCGTGGTTTGTATAACACAGCAGTTTAACACATGACCACTGGGGTTTGTGGGGGAGATGGCCCTTAACACAGCAGTGACATTAACACATGACCACTCGGGGTTATATAGTTTGTGGGGGGGAGATGGCCCTTAACACAGCAGTGACATTAACACATGACCACTCGTGGTTATATAGTTTGTGGGGGGAGATGGCCCTTAACACAGCAGTGACATTAACACATGACCACTCGTGGTTATATAGTTTGTGGGGGGGAGTTGGCCCTTAACACAGATGGCCACATGACCACTTAACACAGCAGTGACATTAACACATGACCACTGTGGTTATATAGTTTGTGGGGGGAGATGGCCCTTAACACAGCAGTGACATTAACACATGACCACTCGTGGTTATATAGTTTGTGGGGGGAGATGGCCCTTAACACAGCAGTGACATTAACACATGACCACTAGTGGTTATATAGTTTGTGGGGGGGGAGATGGCCCTTAACACAGCAGTGACATTAACACATGACCACTCGTGGTTATATAGTTTGTGGGGGGGGAGATGGCCCTTAACACAGCAGTGACATTAACACATGACCACTCGTGGTTATATAGTTTGTGGGGGAGATGGCCCTTAACACAGCAGTGACATTAACACATGACCACTCGTGGTTATATAGTTTGTGGGGGGAGATGGCCCTTAACACAGCAGTGACATTAACACATGACCACTGGGGGTGGGGGGAGATGGCCCTTAACACAGCAGTGACATTAACACATGACCACTCGTGGTTATATAGTTTGTGGGGGGGAGATGGCCTTTAACACAGCAGTGACATTAACACATGACCACTCGTGGTTATATAGTTTGTGGGGGAGATGGCCCTTAACACAGCAGTGACATTAACACATGGGCCCTTAACACAGCAGTGACATTAACACATGACCACTCGTGGTTATATAGTTTGTGGGGGGAGATGGCCCTTAACACAGCAGTGACATTAACACATGACCACTCGTGGTTATATAGTTTGTGGGGGAGATGGCCCTTAACACAGCAGTGACATTAACACATGACCACTGTGTGGTTATATAGTTTGTGGGGGAGATGGCCCTTAACACAGCAGTGACATTAACACATGACCACCATATAGTTTGTGGGGAGATGGCCCTAACACAGCAGTTATATAGTTTATAGGGGGGGGAGATGGCCCTTAACACAGCAGTGACATTAACACATGACCACTGTGGTTATATAGTTTGTGGGGGAGATGGCCCTTAACACAGCAGTGACATTAACACATGACCACTCGTGGTTATATAGTTTGTGGGGGAGATGGCCCCACTTAACACAGCAGTGACATTAACACATGACCACTGTGTGGTTATATAGTTTGTGGGGGAGATGGCCCTTAACACAGCAGTGACATTAACACATGACCACTCGTGGTTATATAGTTTGTGGGGGAGATGGCCCTTAACACAGCAGTAACATTAACACATGGCCACTCATGGTTATATAGTTTGTGGGGGGGATGGCCCTTAACACAGCAGTGACATTAACACATGACCACTCGTGGTTATATAGTTTGTGGGGGAGATGGCCCTTAACACAGCAGTGACATTAACACATGACCACTCGTGGTTATATAGTTTGTGGGGGGAGATGGCCCTTAACACAGCAGTGACATTAACACATGACCACTCGTGGTTATATAGTTTGTGGGGGGAGATGGCCCTTAACACAGCAGTGACATTAACACATGACCACTCGTGGTTATATAGTTTGTGGGGGGAGATGGCCCTTAACACAGCAGTGACATTAACACATGACCACTCGTGGTTATATAGTTTGTGGGGGGACATGGCCCTTGACACAGCAGTGACATTAACACATGACCACTCAGTGGTTATATAGTTTGTGGGGGAGATGGCCCTTAACACAGCAGTGACATTAACACATGACCACTCGTGGTTATATAGTTTGTGGGGGAGATGGCCCTTAACACAGCAGTGACATTAACACATGACCACTCGTGGTTATATAGTTTGTGGGGGGAGATGGCCCTTAACACAGCAGTGACATTAACACATGACCACTTAACACAGCAGTGACATTAACACATGACCACTGTTTTATATAGTTTGTGGGGGAGATGGCCCTTAACACAGCAGTGACATTAACACATGACCACTCGTGGTTATATAGTTTGTGGGGGGAGATGGCCCTTAACACAGCAGTGACATTAACACATGCGCCCATCTCAGCAGCACCGCTGTAGGCAGTTCTGTCAGCAACTCCCTCCAGCAGACAACTGCATTCCAGTGTCACTCCGGTGTGATCCACAACCCCAACAGCATTTGCTTAGCTGGAGAGACACTGTACCACACACACACTGTACCACACACACACTGTACCACACACACTCTACCACACACACACACTGTACCAGACACACGACCACACACACACTGTACCACACAAACTGTACCAGACACAATACCACACAAACTGTACCACACACACTGTACGTGACAAAAGACCTACATGCTGAACCCTGTAAAATGAGAGAGGTGTACCTAATAAAGTTGGTTATTGTGTGTGTGTGCGCGTTTGTGTGTGCGCGTGTGTGTGTGTGTGTTCTGCACCTGCATTTTGCATGGTGACCCTATCCAGCAGCAGGG
>JAGXOD010000002.1:12235000-12382500 GCA_020368025.1 Brachyhypopomus occidentalis | reverse complement strand
AGTAGCATCCATCTACACAAAATACACACAAACACACTCCTGAATAGTACATTACTACAGGTTGCTTTACACACTCTGTTATGTGTGTGTGTGACTGTGTACCTCAGCGACTGCCTTCTGGGTGCTGCCCCAGTTTGATGAAGTGCTAGTTATGGGGGGGAGGGGGGGGACATGACATCAGTTAGCTATATGACATAAAACACTTTCCAGCAGAACACGTGTAGCATACTGCATCTGTGAAGACAATGCGTCTCTGCATTCACATCGCCATCTTGTGGACAGAAAGAGAACCTCACCTTGGTTGGACATCGGAGGGTTCGTTCTCAGCTTGCTGTTCTTCGTCGCTCTCCTCATCCTCACTCTGCTTGTCTTGTTTGTGAGGTGAGATCACCTGTGACATCAGAAGAACGTTATACCTGTTAACCTCTACAGGAAATGGCTTAACACCACTACTTTGTAATGCATACGTGGACAAACCTGGAGGTAGTTCTGGGGGACCAGGCCCCTGTTTCCTTTTGAGTCCTGGGCAAACCACCATCCATCCTCATTCTTCTGAAGGACTGTCAGAACATCCCCCTTCTGCCAGGGAGTAAAGCACACGCAAGTCAGCAGGAAGTGTCCTGCACACACAGGTCAGCAGGAAGTGTCCTGCACACGCAAGTCAGCAGGAAGTGTCCTGCACACGCAAGTCAGCAGGAAGTGTCCTGCACACACAGGTCAGCAGGAAGTGTCCTGCACACGCAAGTCAGCAGGAAGTGTCCTGCACACGCAAGTCAGCAGGAAGTGTCCTGCACACACAGGTCTGTCTTTTCAGGAACCAGCTGCTGCCTCCTGATGTTGGCAGGCGCTCACTGTCACCATGTGGCTGTGCTCTGGCCGTCCTCAACACAAACACTGTGGCCGACCTCAACACAAACACTGTGGCCGACCTCAACACAAACACCTTTGGCCGACCTCAACACAAACACCTTTGGCCGACCTCAACACAAACACCTTTGGCCGTCCTCAACACAAACACTGTGGCCGTCCTCAAAATATACAAAAAACTAAATTATAGTCACTATAGTCATTCTAGTATAAAGCTTTCTGAATTGAATCTGGATCACTACACAGTACTTCTTTATAACTGTCTGCTTTTTCAGTATTGAAACTGCTTCTGTGTCTTGGTTGTGGAATTAAGACCACAGAATTATTTGCCCGTGTTGCCAAGCTCTGTGTAGTGATGCAGATCCATTATAAAGGTGTTCATAGTTTCTGTATATGAACACACTCTCTAGACACACGGAAAACCAGGAGGAGCCCTCAGTCAGTCGGGGCAAAGTGGCACAGACTAGAAGGTCCAGGATCAGGAGCCTCCTGAAGGGAACTTTCACCATGGAACACATTGGGCTGAACATGAAGACCACCATTGTTCCAGGAACGTGGGAGCACCACTGCAAACATCTCCGTGACACTATGATGAGGAACCGAAGGGTCTCGGTGAAGTGTACTAGGAGGCCCGTGGGAGTCTCTACCTGGACAGTGAGGTCTCCCTCCTCGTCTCCAGTGAAAGCACCGAGAGCCACATATGACCCCGGGGGCTCCTCAGCGGGCACCCTCACTCGACCTGTGTCATCAGTTGCCGTGCCAACAGCAGCTTCATCGTCTTTGTTTTTGGCATCAGTGTTGTCGTCATCTTCCTCCTCCCAGTCTTCCTCCTCGTCGTCCTCCTGGCTCTCCTCCTCTTCCTCACCCATGCTCTCCTGCTCCCCGTCCGAACTTGGCCCTACGTCCCTGAGCGGTTCATAGTGTTTTATTTTGATTTTGTACCTCATGGGGCAACCCAGTGGCACCATTAACCTCTTACACTCCAGTGTTTGGGTGAGTGTTTGCTGTGTGGAGCTGTAGGGAGAGTGTTTGCTGTGTGGTGTGGAGCTGTAGGGTGAGTGTTTGCTGTGTGGTGTGGAGCTGTAGGGTGAGTGTTTGCTGTGTGGTGTGGAGCTGTAGGGGGGGTGTTTGCTGTGTGGGGAGAGTGTTTGCTGTGTGGTGTAGCTGTAGGGAGAGTGTTTGCTGTGTGGTGTGGAGCTGTAGGGAGAGTGTTTGCTGTGTGGTGTGGAGCTGTAGGGAGAGTGTTTGCTGTGTGGTGTGGAGCTGTAGGGAGAGTGTTTGCTGTGTGGTGTGGAGCTGTAGGGTGAGTGTTTGCTGTGTGGTGTGGAGCTGTAGGGAGAGTGTTTGCTGTGTGGTGTGGAGCTGTAGGGTGAGTGTTTGCTGTGTGGTGTGGAGCTGTAGGGAGAGTGTTTGCTGTGTGGTGTGGAGCTGTAGGGAGAGTGTTTGCTGTGTGGTGTGGAGCTGTAGGGAGAGTGTTTGCTGTGTGGTGTGGAGCTGTAGGGAGAGTGTTTGCTGTGTGGTGTGGGAGCTGTAGGGAGTGTTTGCTGTTGCTGTGGGAGCTGTAGGGAGAGTGTTTGCTGTGTGGGAGGTGTAGGGAGAGTGTTTGCTGTGTGGAGCTGTAGGGAGAGTGTTTGCTGTGTGGTGTGGAGCTGTAGGGAGAGTGTTTGCTGTGTGGAGCTGTAGGGAGAGTGTTTGCTGTGTGGAGCTGTAGGGAGAGTGTTTGCTGTGTGGTGTGGAGCTGTAGGGAGAGTGTTTGCTGTGTGGTGTGGAGCTGTAGGGAGAGTGTTTGCTGTGTGGTGTGGAGCTGTAGGGAGAGTGTTTGCTGTGTGGTGTGGAGCTGTACTTGTCCTGGGGTTGGAGCTGCAGCCTTAGAGCTCCCAGTCTGTCCTGCAGAGTCCTGAGACGTTCCACCTCGTCATGTTTACGCTGCTCGTAGTTCCCTATCGGAGTTGACTCATCCGTCTCAGGCGAGAAAAACATCATGAAAGAAACTCATTTCAGTTTTTCCTGAGTGTGTGTGCAAGAATGTGCATGAGAGAGCGGCACAGCAAGAGCAATGGAGGTAGCCTACTCTAAGACCAGCATTTACAGTGAAATGAAACATTAGCTAATTATTCACTTGTTAATTATATAAATCCAATACTTTGGTCGATTGCTGGAGCCTCTTCAAAGTCTCTGTCACCGTGTTTTGCAAACCCGAACACCTATTAAGAGATGAAGCTGTGAAGTTTGTCACCCATGTACCCTTAGAGACATAAGAGACGATGATAAACAAAATAGATTCGACTTCAAATCACTGTAACCTAACTTGCCTCTGTATTATCTCTTTTCTAGCTTCTACGTCCAGCCCATTAACGTCTTGCGCCAAAACATCTACCTGCAGGACATTTCACATTAAAAGGTTCAATCGTTCAAGCAATAACGTATCCAGTTAATCTATCTGAAGAAACCAGGGTAAGGTAAAAACAAACAAACAAAAAATCAATATATGCACAGCAATATTACATGTAAGTCAATTGTTAGCCACCAGTTCGATGTTTTTTCATGACTTGTTTTCGCTAGCTTGCTAACAGTTAGCTAGCGAAATGATTCCTTGAAAACGAACCCGTCTCCTGATGTCATCTGTTTCCCTTTGCACCGTTTGCAGAGCTCCTTTCTTTTTCAGTGGCATTCTGGTCTCAGATTTGCTGTATAACTCATGAACTAATAATGAAAGAAGTGATACTGTAGGTTCATTTTTGGCAAATTAACCCAACATCATAAGTTCAATGAAAGACGCCACAGACGGTTGCTAAGATATTTCAGCAGCAGCAGAAATATATCGTCATCAAATTGCGTCTAAACTAAGTCGACCACTAGATGGCACTGGTGACAAAAATACTCTCGTATAGCATTTAATTCTCACTCCAGAAGCAACTTTTCCTTAATGTCCTCTGACAGGTCACACTGGTTCTTATTCAGATAGGGTCATTAGTCTTTGCAGGCCTTTAGAAATCCACTTATGGCTGACTGTATGTGGTTTATACTGTTTGATCAAATGTACAGTTATCTTTTTCCATATTATAAACAATACAAGGTACATGTATAAAAATACCCAAGAATACTTACATTGATATAAAAAAACAACTTAATTACTTAATCAAAACAATATATTTAAAAAATATATATAGATTTAAATTTGGAGCAAACTGTTATGTTTTAACATAGACAGGAATATTTTTATCCACCCATCCGCTTATCCAGGTCCGGGTCGTGGGGGCAGTAGCCTAAGCAAAGAGGCCCAGGTTTCCCTCTCCCCAGCCACCTCTTCCAGCTCTTCTGGGAGGATACCGAGGTGTTCCCAGGACAGCCGAGAGATATAATCTCTCCAGCGTGTCCTGGGTCTTCCCCGGGGTCTCCTCCCAGTTGGACATGCCCGGAACACCTCCCCAGGTGGCATCCTTCTGAGTGCTCTCCCCTTAGAGTCATCGCTTGTTCTTCTAGGGGACTTCAACCTTCCAACAGAGAGACTACATTTGTCCTGTCTTCTTCCACTGCTGTCATCATTCAATCTTGCTTTCAACCAGTCAACTCCAACACACAGAGCAGGAAACACACTGGACCTGATCTTCAGTAGACCTGCCCCAGTGTTGGATCTGACAGTAACTCCTCTTGACTTTTCTGATCATCATTTCTTGTCCTTTTCACTCTCCCTTCCTGCTTCTTCTGCACACACCTCCACGTCAGCTTCTTCTACCACCTACCGCAACTTTCGCTCAGTCTCCTCCTCTTGTCTGGTCCCTACTATTGTCTCCTCTCTTCCACATCCTGCATCATTTTCTTCCCTCCCTCTGGAAACTGCCACAAACACACTCCTTTCATCCATCTCCTCTTCTGTTGACCATCTCTGTCCTCTCTCTTCCAGGGCAAGATCCTCTCTGTCAACTCCTTGGCTGACAGATGTTCTCCGAGACAACAGAAGAGTACTGAGACTGGCGGAAAGAAAGTGGAGAAAATCTCAAGATGATTCAGATCTCGACTCCTACCAGTCTCTTCTCTCAAGGTTCTCAACAGAAATAACAGCGGCGAAATCTTCCTTCTTCAAGGAGAAGCTGGAAGCATCAGCCTCTGATCCACGCAAGCTCTTCAACATTTTCTCCTCTCTTTTTAAACCCTCCCACCCCCCCACCCCTCTACTCTCTCCCCTGAGTATTTTGTCACCTTCTTTGAGGAAAAGGTTGATAAGATTCACAGATCCTTTTTCTCTACCAATATCCTTCCTACTGAACACCACCCTCCACCTCATTCCCTGTCTTGCTTTTCTCCTCTTTCCACAGATGACATCATACAGTTGGTCTCATCCAACAATCCTACTACCTGTCCACTGGACCCGATTCCATCCACGCTATTTCAGACAATAGCACCTGACCTTCTACCTTTCATCACTCATGTCATCAACAGCTCCTTGTCAACAGGCCATGTACCAGCTATCTTCAAGACTGCAAGAGTGATCCCCATCTTGAAGAAGCCTACTCTGGACTGTTCTGACATCAGCAATTACAGACCTGTATCTCTTCTTTCTTTCCTATCTAAGGTCTTGGAGCGTTCTGTCTTTATAACCAACTGTCTCTATTTCTTTCTCTGAACAACCTACAGGACCCGAACCAGTCTGGCTTCAAACCGGCGCACTCTACTGAAACTGCTCTCATCGCAGTTACAGAGAAGCTGCATGCTGCTAGATCTGCCAAACTGTCTTCGGTCCTAATTCTGCTTGACCTCTCTGCAGCCTTCGACACCGTTGACCACCAGATCCTCCTGTCTGTCCTCAGAAGACTTGGAATCACTGGCACTGTCTGGAAGTGGTTTAAGTCTTATCTAGATGGGAGATCTTACCAAGTATCTTTGGCAGGGGGCCACATCTGCTCCTTCCAGGCTCACCACAGGTGTCCCACAAGGCTCAGTGCTCGGTCCTCTGCTCTTCTCTCTTTACACTCGTTCTCTTGGTGATGTAATATCCTCCCATGGATTTTCCTATCACTGTTATGCTGATGACACTCAACTTGTCCTTTCCTTTCCACCTTCTGACACGCAGGTTTCATCTCGGATCTCGGCTTGTCTTGCTGATATCTCATCTTGGATGTCGGCTCATCACTTGAAGCTGAACCCCAGCAAGACTGAATTACTGTTTATCCCTGGAACTTCAAGCCAGGATCTTTCCATCTCTTTTGAGAACTCGCTGGTCACCACATCTGCTGAAGCTCGAAGCCTTGGTGTAGTTGTGGATGACCAGTTATCGTTCTCAACCCATGTTGCAAACCTGACTCGGTCATGCAGATTTCTCCTTTACAACATTAGGAGAATTCGACCTTTTCTGTCTAGCGAGGCTACTCAAGTGCTTGTTCAGTCTCTTGTCATTTCAAGACTTGACTACTGCAACTCACTCCTGGCTGGTCTTCCTATGCGTACCATCAGGCCCTTGCAACTGATCCAGAACTCGGCGGCTCGACTTGTCTTCAATGTTCCTAAGTTCAGCCATGTTACTCCTCTGCTGCGCTCTCTTCACTGGCTTCCTGTAGCTGCCCGCATCAGATATAAAACCCTGATGCTGGCCTACAAGGCTAAGAATGGACCAGCACCTCCATACATGGTGGCAATGGTCAAATCCCGATCTGTACCCAGAGCTCTTCGAGCTTCAAGCACAGCTCGGCTTGACCCACCATCTCTCAGAACATGCGGAAAACATGCATCCAGACTTTTTTCAGTTCTGGCACCTCAGTGGTGGAACGAACTTCCCCTGAGTGTCCGAATGGCAGAGTCTCTTGCTGTTTTTAAGCGAAGACTGAAGACACATCTGTTTCAAGAGCACTTAAATTAAATTTTACTACACTAGCATTTATTAAATATTTGTGACTGTAATGACTTTTCTTGCTTTTTATCTTTTAAGTAGGGTTTTTTTTTTCAGTATATATTTGAGTATATCTAGGCGTCCATACTGACTGTATCTAATAATATCTTTGCTTAAAGTTTCTTCCTGGGTTTAGCCTAAACTAACTAGCTAGAGATTTTGTTCTGAGTAAAACAATGAAGCACTTTTTGTAAGTCGCTCTGGATAAGGGCGTCTGCTAAATGCCGTAAATGTAAATGTAAATGTAATCCTGACCAGGTGCCCGAACCACCTCAACTGGCTCCTCTCTACGTGGAGGAGCAGCGACTCTACTCCGAGCCTCTCCCAGATGAACGTACTCCGTACCCTATCTCTAAGGGAGAGCCCAGACACCCTGCGGAGAAAACTCATTTCAGCCGCTTATATTCGCGATCTCATCTCAGAATGTAGATTGACCAGTAAATCTAGAGCTTTGCCTTTTGGTTCAGCTCTCTCTTCACCACAACGGTCCGGTACAGCATCCGCAACACTGCAGCCGCAGCACCGATCCGCCTGTCAACCTCTTGTTCCATCCTTCCCTCCCTCGTGAAGAAGAACCTGACCCAGCGCTGCACCCTTGTCCAACTAAGTAACGTGGTCTCAGTGTTAGAGGTGCTGATTCTCATCCTGTCCGTCTCGCGCTCGGCTCGGAATATTTTTTTTATTTGACATTTATAGTTAAGATATATGCATTAACATTCATAAAAAACACAACAATCTGGTTATTGGAGTTTGTTGGAAACAACAAAAATGTTGCTTTGTGTCGTCCCCCCCCCCAGCAGTGACAGTGCCATGTGACTAAGATACTCACCAGTCAGAAACTCACCAGTGATGAACTGGGGAGAAGGTAACCGAAAAAGACCAGGATGTAGTTATAAGATCAGGTGTCCAGTGAGTGTAGAAAGTGGCAAATGTAATCAATAGCTTGTATATTACATGATTAATCTGGGTCTTGTGGCATGTAGCTTTGAATAGAGAATTCCACCGGTAGTGGTTAGTCTAGGATGGATGGATGGATGGATGGATGGATGGATGGATGGATGGATGGATGGATGGATGGATGGATGGATGGATGGATGGATGGATGGATGGATGGATGGATGGATGGATGGATGGATAGATAGATAGATAGATCTACCTACCTACCTACCTACCTACCTACCCACACAAAGTTTTCAGAGAAACAGGACAGAGGTTTTTCATCAGACGTGCAAGCAACGTGCTTGCCTGGAATATTGCATTACTAGCATTACAGCAATTATTTTTTTAATAAGATGAAAGTGTGTTAGAAGAAAAATCATACACATTCTGGCGTCTGGCCCAGACTGGTCCGACAGCCCAGACGCTGGTGTCTGGCCCAGACTGGTCCGACAGCCCAGACGCTGGTGTCTGGCCCAGACTGGTCCATTAGCCCAGACGCTGGTGTCTGGTCCAGACTGGTCCGACAGCCCAGACGTGGCCGAGTGGGCTCCATGTTTAGTTCCTTTGTCTCTGATACCAACCCACAGTGGACGTGTGTTAGGTTTCGTGAGCAGAACTGGAGCTCAGTTCAGTGGTCCTGTACGGTGTGGTGTGAGTGACACCCTCACCCTCTTCACTCGCAGTGTGAGTGCATTATGGGACACGCTGAGAGCAGGAAGCAAGTAGCAACAAGTAACATTCTGCTTAAAAATGTGTAATTTACCATTTTACAACATCCTCCACACATCATTGAAACACAGAAGCTGACAGGACACGACAGGTGAATATAATGCCAGAAAATTAAGATTAGCAAAATATTTTATTCAAACAGTAACAGGACAGCATATGAACAAACAACCTGTTAAAAAAGAACATACATTATCATACACCATTTTCCACCAACATAAAAAAGTAAAGTTTTTTGAGAATTGCAGCACTTGGGTGTGCACAGAGTGTTGGGTGTCCACATAGTGTTGAGACTTGGCAGCAGGACACAACGAACGTTAGAACATCTCTGGGGGTGACTTCCCACCCATGGTCCAAGGTCGGAGATCTCAGAATACGCACGTTCATTTCAGGAAGTCTATTTAAAAGCACATGAGAGAAACAACGAACGGGTAAATAAGTGAGAAAGAAAACTAACTACATTTTGTCAAGCGCAACAGTAAATAATTAGACCGTAATAAGGCCTAAATGAAACGTTGTAATTGCCGTACAGCTAGGCCTACTGTATCAAACGTTAAGACCGCTCTAAGCGCGACACATTTACAGGAGTACAGTTGTGCAGACGTTACAGTGCGCCAGGTGTCCACGCTTACCTGGCCAGGTGACACTGACGTTCAAGTCCTTCGCTACGCCAGGTCCAGTTTCTTTTGCGTCTCCGTCAGTTTGTCTTGCAGCCGTTTCTTCCGCCAGTCCAGAAACCTCCTCCGCATTCGGTTGGCTTGCCAGCCTGCAAGAAAGCCTGTGGCGAATGACATCAATATGACGACTTGTAATGTCCTCTCTGACACATCCGCCATGTTCACCTCTGCAGTAAAACCTACAATAGCATGTCAAATGTAAAAACGTTCACAGACACACTCTCTCTCTGAGCGACGCAAAAACACGCCTGGCTATGTGCGGTGTCACGTGACACGGGTCTACGGAAAGTCTCGAGGTCCAGTCTTGCAATCACACAAGAAAGTAGAAATCCCGTCTGCGCTCCTGTCAGTGCAAATAAAATACATAGTAAGATAACCATTTAAGTGCACAAAGTTCCGTAAATGGTTTCATAAACGGCCTAATTAAACATGCCTCTGTAAAAGTACAAACTAAAAGTAGTTTGTTCAGACTACTTTAGCAGGGGTATCAACCACTGATTCTTCAAAAAATGTAGACTAGCTAATTATTACTATTACCTTCTACACCCAGGAGTAAAAAGGGCGTTATTTGCTGCGAATGCTTTTGAATGTTTTCAGGTCTGTCCTGTTTTTTTTCTTCTTTATAATCAGTTGTTAATTACAGGTAGGTCTAACTAATCATTTAGTTAATTGCAGGAGCCTCTTCAAAGTGTCTGTCACCGTGTTTTCTAAACACCCAGACAATAATGAATTACCACGACTTAGCAAAATAAAAAGCCATTCACTCAATGGACGGATGATTGTGTGTGTGTGTGTGTGTGTGTGTGTGTGTGTGTGTGGTGGGGGGTAAACTGTAGGGATTCACGCCTTTCAAGTTGCTACGCAACAGCCATCTTCGGTCACGCATGTGCGCGGTGCACGCTGGGAGTGTCCGCGCGATGCTGATTCAGTACTGAAGGAGCGAGGAGGCTGAAAATGGTGCCGCACCAACCAGGGCGAAAAGCACCGCGGTCGCGTCAGCGGAACGATGCGCCTTCCTCTCGCCTCTCGCTCTGAGACTCTCCCGCAACGACAGCAGAACAGGTCAGCGGCGTTATTGTGCTGTTATGCTTTCAGTCCTGTCGCCTCCCCGGTGCGATGTCTTTATGAGCGCTCGTGGAGCTGTTAGCCTGTCTTGTGCATATTGGCATCATGTCAGTAGTGGATGCTGCGCTCATGCATGCAAAGCGCGCGCAGGTGTTAATGTTTGGCACACTGTAGTCAGCCGTAGACTTTGGGACCTTGTTTTAACGAGATTCTATACGACTGGGTCCCGTACCAAAAAATAGCTGCGCTTCATTTTTGTGCATTTTTATTTACGCTAAATAAAAATCATGAATAATTTACATTCACGCAACATAATGCAGTTGTACGTCATGCGTTATAAAGACTTGCTCTGGGGATTGTAGTTTTTGATCTTGGGATGCTGACACCCTCTTCATTCTTCGTCCTGCTAATGGACAACATGTCCCACACTGCCTCTCGCTCACCGCTCCCGGTGGGGTAACGTTAAATCTTATGTTGATTGTTTGACATGAACCCAATGGGTGAAGATTGGCGGCTCTTTTGGGGGCGGGACTAATTTTAAAAGCTGCCCATTGGCTCAGAGCACGTTTGGGTGGGCCTGGTAGTGTTGGACAGACTTGCGCGCGCCACCTGCCCGTCACTAGGACGACGCCCATATTTGCAGATCTTGCGCCGGCCTCGAGCTGCAGTGCGGACAAAACTATGACGGCAGAAGAGGAGCTTACACTGGAATGGTGATCCTGACAATAAGACATTCAAATTCCACCGGGGTATTCGTTATCAATAATAATATTGACTGTCGTTTGCGCAATAATTGTTCACAAGTGTCTTCCTTACTGATTCATCGCTGCGCACAGGTGATGGGCATATTACGCTTCTCGTACAGTAGACGGAGGTCCTGTCTGTCGCCTCACCTCTCCCGTCCTTAGACGATGAAATAAATGAATTCAATAACAGGAGAGGGCAGCTATCGTAAACGGTCACCTTTTTGTAGATCTTTGTAAACAAAAAGTACATTTTGTAAAACATCATAGACGAGTGTCCCACGCGCACACTTTGAAAGCTTTTTTTAGTTCAGCATACTATATATTTATCGCAGCCTTTGCGTTTTTTACGCACGTACCAACTTCAAACGTTATTTAATTTCTCCTAGTTCGCACATTTTGAAGAATATGAAATTACACTCTGGCGACGCTCCGGACCTTTCCGGGGGAATGCGGGCATCCCCCGGCATACAGGGTCTACATGGCTGCGCGCCGAGAATGCGCTCACCGACATCCACACCCTCGCTCGCTCTCGAGTGAAGGTGAGCGCCAACGGTCAGGCAGCAGAAATCAGCTAACGTGTAGAAATCCTTACGGGACGTTTGGGATGTTCAGTGCCAGTTTCGTTGTGTGCCGTCTTGTGGTTCATTGTTGGGACAGTTTCGAGGATACTCTGCTCAAAAAGTGAGATCAGGTGCACTCTGTCACATCTTTATGTGATCTCCTTGCAAATTTTCTCACAGCAATATAAAAGCTTTGTATATATTTTTGACATACTGTAGAAACCTTTCATGCATGTGTAACACAGTGGTAACGTACCCATGATTAGTAGGAGTCGTAGTTTCTAGCACTAACATTTGCAACGACACTGGAGCATATCATGGCTAACAGGTCTGCTGTGTCCCTGATAACATTGCTGAGCTGGGGTTTTTTTTTTCCGCCGTAGAGGGACACAGCCGCAGGGAGGAGGCGGGGCTTAGTCTTACTCGGACCACACCGAGCCACGCCTCTCCTCTCCCAGGCTGATATCTGACACCAAGCCAACATCACACAGAGAGGTCGAGCCGAGGCTCCAGCCCAGTACGCCTCTGCAGCTGCGCACACGCACACAACGGCAGACTGGCTGGGGCTGCCGGACCCTCCGCCCCACCTTGGGCCTCTGGGAACTGGAGTTTTTATTTTTCAATAATATTCAGAGAGATTTTAGCCAGTAGCATTGGGGAAGGGGTGGGGGGGGGGGTGTCGTATACAGTTTTCCTGGCATAGTGAGGTGGAGCTCACACGACCTCCTCTTTGGTCGTGTAAAGCGTAACCCTAACCCCAACCCTCGATCTGAAGCCTGTCAAGTATCTATTTCCCTAAAAATGAAGGAACAAGTATTCAGCAAGCTAATCTACAAACACGTGCATCAAAATGATGAGTTTAGTGCAAAAAATAGAAACAAAAGCCCCCACAAAATTCCACCAATTCTCAAATTCTGACTGTATTCGAACATCTCGGGAGGGAACGGCATCTCAGCGAGCAGCCAACTCTGCCATCCATCTGCTCAGGCAGTGAGAGATCTTCCGGCTTGTTTAATAGGAGTCCAGACAGAAGGGCTCAGGAGGCCTCCTCCCGGCTGAGAGAAGAGCCCTGGCGTTGATCTGAGTGCCTCCATCTCTCTTCTAAGCGTGTTCCCAAATGAGGTTTATGTAGGTGACTAAATACTTGCCAGTGGCATTTTATTCACATTAAAATAATATCAGATTTTTATCGGATATTTATCTCAGAACCTCTGCGGAATATGAGGAAAGAGAGTCTTGAAGTCTTCACGCGTCATGGATTACAATCCCACAGATTTTGGACTGGTGTCCTCATCATACTGTGTCACACAGTTCAAAGTTCAAATGCCTCATCGTCTTCTTGCGCAACCGTTTCGGTACTCATCCCCCTTTAGTCACGTCAGCGGCTTTTGGTCCAGTGGTTCTGTGCGGACTGTTGCATGCTGGGAAAGGCGACTCATCTCCTGTGCGGTGACTGCATCTGCACACACCCGACACTCTGGACCGCTGCGAATCACATGGTGCTGGCAATCACAAACATAGTGATGCCTGATGTGATAAACACATGGTGTGGCTATACAATATGGGCAACACTGTTTTGTGATAATGTCGCTACATATCGTGATATCCTTAGCAATACATTAAAACCTTGGAAGTGACACAGACAAAGAGTGACCTGTAATATTTTCACTTAAAGGAATTACGTCAGGAACACTGATTTCAACAACCATGGAACAACTCACCTGGAAATCTGACATCGGTCATGATTCTCACAGCACACATGTAAATAATGAGGGCAGTCACTATATTTCTGATTTCTTTCACCATGTGCCGACTTCTACAGTGTCACTATTGAAACGGCCGCTGTTCTAGGCAGGAGGAACAGCAGATCTGCCGCGTAGCCGTAGCGATGGTTGCTGTAGCAGCGCAGACCCATCTCCCCATGCTCTCTGTCCTTCCCCTTTCTCTGCTGGCTGTTTGCCATGACTTTACTGGAAAGGCACTCGAGCGCAGCCCCATAGCATATGCCTTCCCATGTTGCACCGCCACACTCAGCAGGCCGGTTGTTTTAGGCGCTGTTTGTTTTAAAACCTAGACCGACTTCCGCCTTGTCCATTTATGGCGTCGGCATTTACATGTTCGATTTCGTCGCATCGGTCCGTCCACCGTAGCCAATTAGCACGCCCGGTGTTCCTGGAAGCATCTTAGGGGTTTTTTGTGCGTTTTTCTTTCATAACAATCTCTATGATTATGGTAGAACTAGCGTAGAACTAGCATAGAACTAGCGTAGAACTAGCATACCTGCTATTCATTAGGAAGAAATAATTTCATCCTGCTTTAAGGTTTCCCATGGAGCGCATACGGATAGAAATTTGCTCGTTCATGCTGTAGGAGTTACTGACACCTTCCAATTGTTGGAGATTTCTGTGAACACGTGTGTGTGTGTGTGTGTGTGTGTCTCGGCAGGTGAATGGCAGGCTTGGGTAAAGAGGCCAGCCAATGCAGTGTGTAGGCCCAGGAGTCCACGTCGACGAAAACATGAACGGTTCGGGGGAGCAGGTGGACATCCTCCCCCCCAACTGCATGGTGAAGGAACGATGGAAAGTGGTGAGTGTCTGTGTGCTGTTGTTCCGACAATAAGGTCCATGCGTGATGGCTGATTGGTTCATGCCTTTCTGGGCTGCTGTGGTTCCGGATTGTGGTTGCCGTGCAGGTTCTAGAAGGTCCACCATCAACGTGGGTCAGGTATCTTCTGGGTTGATGCCTGTGTGTATGGCTCCTCAGTGCTGATGGCATCTCTCTATCAAAACACACGGAGGGCGATACTCTTTAGCTCCTGCAATTAGCATGACCATAAACTGTCCCGAGCGTGCAGATACGAGACGGTTTTCTTAATGGTGTAGTGACTGTATATTTCTGTATATCTGTGATGTAGAGGCGTTTGGTCATTAGGAGCATATGGAGCCTGGTCATCATGAGATCAAGCAACATGTTTAACAGACAAGATGAAACGATGATCAGATGTTCATGGTAACCCATGGTATAAGTATCCAATGACATAGCATCTTTCCGTTTATGGTTCGAGACAGATTCTACAGGATGGGTTGTGCGGGAGTGGCTTCCCTCTCAGGACAGTGTGCAATGGTTGAATGTTTGAGGTGAGGTGAGCTACAGGAGAAGGTTCTCCATGTCTGAGGATAGGCAGGAGAAGCTCTCTCTGTGAGGTGAGTTTTAGAGCTACCCTGACCCGGCATGGCTCTTACAGTCCAGTGGTCACCAAAATCAGAGACAACATTCACTGCACAGTTTGGCAGACATTCTTACCCAGAGCAGCTTGCAGAGTTATGATTATGATAGTGGGTGTGCACCCTGGGAAACAAACAAATGACTCCTCCTCTGTGAGGTGGAGCTACAGGAGAAGGTTCTCCGCTCTGTGAGGTGAGCTACAGGAGAAGGTTCTCCGCTCTGTGAGGTGGAGCTACAGGAGAAGGTTCTCTGCTCTGTGAGGTGAGCTACAGGAGAAGGTTCTCTGCTCTGTGAGCTACAGGAGAAGGTTCTCTGCTCTGTGAGGTGAGGTACAGGAGAAGGTTCTCTGCTCTGTGAGGTGAGGTACAGGAGAAGGTTCTCCGCTCTGTGAGGTGAGCTACAGGAGAAGGTTCTCCGCTCTGTGAGGTGAGCTACAGGAGAAGGTTCTCCGCTCTGTGAGGTGAGCTACAGGAGAAGGTTCTCCGCTCTGTGAGGTGAGCTACAGGAGAAGGTTCTCTGCTCTGTGAGGTGAGCTACAGGAGAAGGTTCTCTGCTCTGTGAGGTGAGCTACAGGAGAAGGTTCTCAGCGCTGTGAGGTGAGGGAGAAGGTTCTGAGGTGAGCTACAGGAGAAGGTTCTCTGCTCTGTGAGGTGAGCTACAGGAGAAGGTTCTCCGCTCTGTGAGGTGAGGTACAGGAGAAGGTTCTCTGCTCTGTGAGGTGAGCTACAGGAGAAGGTTCTCCCTGCAGCAGGACAATACAAAGTGTAAAACAATCTGCAAATCCAAATCTTTTGTTTTTATATTTTTATTAGCAATCTTTGTCTGTGGCTGTGATTGAACAAACCTGATTGTGTTACTATATATTTAGTGCTATTTATACATACTGAGCACATGTGACACTGCAGTGAAACAGACAATAGCATCAGCATTCTTAATCTAATTAAGATTTGTAGCCAGATTAAATGATTAGATGTTGCTAAAAGAGAATTAAAATGTAGCAACAGAATATATAATATACTGTATATATAAATATATAATCATATGTATTAGTTTTGCATTGGGAGGACTGATTAGAACATCTGGAAGACATCTGAGTTGTGTGTGTGTGTGTGTGTAGCTGAAGAAGATCGGAGGTGGGGGCTTTGGGGAGATCTACGAGGCGCTGGACTTGCTGACCAGAGAGAATGTGGCTCTGAAGGTGGAGTCAGCCCAGCAGCCCAAACAGGTCCTCAAGATGGAGGTAGCTGTGCTGAAGAAACTACAGGGTAAGTGTGTGTGTGTGTGTGTGTGTGTGGGGAGAGTGTGTGTGTGTGTGTGTGGGGGGGAGTGTGTGTGTGTGTGTGTGTGTGGGAGAGAGTGTGTGTGTGTGTGTGTGTGTGTGTGGGGAGAGTGTGTGTGTGTGTGGTGTGTGTGTGTGTGTGGGGGGGAGAGTGTGTGTGTGTGTGTGGGAGGTGTGTGTGTGTGTGTGTGTGTGGGGGGGGGTGGGTGTGTGTGTGTGTGTGTGTGTGTGGGGGTGTGTGTGTGTGTGTGTGTGTGTGTGTGTGTGTGTGTGTGTGTGGGTGTGTGAGTGTGTGTGTGGGTGTGTGTGGGGGGGGGGGGAGTGTGTGTGTGTGTGTAGGGAGGAGAGTGTGTTTGTGGGAGGGAGAGAGTGTGTGTGGGGGAATAGTGTGTGTGGGGGGGGGGGGGTGTGTGCGCTTGTCTATGTGTGTCTGAGAGTTGGGGGAAATTATGAAAAGGAGAAGGAAGGAGAAAGTGAAGATGAGGAGAGTAAATGGAGAGGAGGAGGGGAGTGGATGAGAGATGGAGGGGAGTGGATGGAGAGGAGGAGGGGAGTGGATGAGAGATGGAGGAGAGTGGATGGAGAGATGGAGGAGAGTGGATGGAGAGGTGGAAGGGATGGAGAGGTGGAGGAGAGTGGATGGAGACGTGGAGAGATGGAGAGGTGGAGGAGATGGAGATGTGGAGGAGAGTGGATGGAGAGGTGGAGAGATGGAGCTGGTTCAGTCTGCCAAAGTGCAACTGCACAGTAACTCATCTCCTCTCATTAGTGAATGATTAAAAGTGACTGTGTCCACAGAGACAGCCTGGGATAATGTCCAGCAGCCTCTACCTCACACCACACACACACACACACACACAAACAAATAAACACAGCAAGGAACCTATTATATGTACACCTTGCTGTGTGGAGATCTGACTGATTTAATAAGGGAGTGTATGGGATACTCAGACACGCATGCATGCTCTCACACAAAAACACACACAGCTGAAATATTTTCATGCGTTTATTTTCATGCTTGGCAAGTCAGTGTGTCACAGTTCTAGGGCAGATACCACTGGGAGAGAAGATGGAGAAGGTGGAGAAGGTGGAGCACTGGCTATGGAAAAAAACGAGAGAAGGAGTGTGTGTTTGTGTGTGTGTGTGCGCGTGTGTGTGTAATCCTTATGGAGGACACTGAAGTATTCTTGATGTGCTCAGGGAGCTGTCTGCAAACCTGTCTGCAGTGTGTGTTCGTGTGTTCGTGTGTGTGTGTGTGTGTGTGTGTGTGTGTACAGTAGAGATGCAGTGAAACATCAGTCTTGTGACTTGTAACTTCTGAACTTCGATAATGTTTTTCTCATACAGGCAAAAACCATGTGTGTAAATTCATCGGTTGTGGAAGAAATGAGAAGTTCAATTATGTGGTCATGCAACTGCAGGTATGCCGTAGAACTGATGTCCAACAGATGTGTGTGTGTGTGTGTGTGTGTGTGTCTCTACATATCTGCACATTTACGCCTGTTAGCATGACCATGTTTGTACCCATGTTTGCTTGAGTGTTCAGTATGTCTCATAAGTCTCAGGGTGCAGTATGTCTCATATGTCTCAGGGTGCAGTATGTCTCATATGTCTCAGGGTGCAGTATGTCTCATATGTCTCAGGGTGCAGTATGTCTCATATGTCTCAGGGTGCAGTATGTCTCATATGTCTGTGTCTCTGGCTCTCTGTAGGGACGGAACCTGGCAGATCTGAGGCGGAGTCAGCCCCGAGGGACCTTCTCCATGAGCACCACCCTGCGCTTGGGCAAACAGATTCTCGAGTCAATCGAGGCCATCCACTCTGTAGGCTTCCTCCACCGGGACATCAAACCTGTGCGTGAGAAGTTCTTGAGTTCACCTGTAGCTCTGACTATGTACATAAAACAAAAATGAACCACAAATTCATACCTGGTTAAACATGGCACCCCATCTAAAAACCAAAACAACCCAACCCAACGTGCAGGCAGCGGCAAACACAGTTGGTGCCTCTTTGATTTCCCTCGACATTTTAGCCATTTCGTTCGTCACTGTCTTTCTTTGATGCTGGTGACCTACATGTAAAATGAAGGCAGTCAGATTTGGTGCCACACAGTACTACGCAGCAGATTTTGGTTCCTGTTTGAACGGCCTGCCTGCCGCGCTGCTCAGCCTCGTTCCCCCGGCCGTGTTAACGGACGGCATCATGCTCGTGCACCCAAGCTAATTTTGCGTTTGTTGTTGCATTGTCATCGTTGTACTGAGGTCGTCATGCGTCACATCAACAGGTGATTGGAACTTTAATTAGTACATTTTTAATGTTACGCCAGACAGCTCAACATCCCGTGTTGCCGCTGTGTCTGGCTGCCTTGTCAGTGTGGCAGCCAGAGCGAGTGTCTGTACACACAGACCCACAGGTGTGAGAAGGTTGGCGTCAGTAGTAGTGTCTGTAGTTGGTTGGCTTCAGGAAGCTGATGGTAACAGTGTCTGTAGTTGGTTGGCTTCAGGAAGCTGATGGTGATGGTGTCTGTAGTTGGTTGGCTTCAGGAAGCTGATGGTAACAGTGTCTGTAGTTGGTTGGCTTCAGGAAGCTGATGGTGATGGTGTCTGTAGTTGGTTGGCTTCAGGAAGCTGATGGTAACAGTGTCTGTAGTTGGTTGGCTTCAGGAAGCTGATGGTAACAGTGTCTGTAGTTGGTTGGCTTCAGGAAGCTGATGGTAACAGTGTCTGTAGTTGGTTGGCTTCAGGAAGCTGATGGTAACAGTGTCTGTAGTTGGTTGGCTTCAGGAAGCTGATGATAACAGTGTCTGTAGTTGGTTGGCGTCAGGAAGCTGATGGTAACAGTGTCTGTAGTTGGTTGGCTTCAGGAAGCTGATGGTGACGGTGTCTGTAGTTAGTTGGCTTCAGGAAGCTGATGGTAACAGTGTCTGTAGTTAGTTGGCTTCAGGAAGCTGATGGTAACAGTGTCTGTAGTTGGTTGGCTTCAGGAAGCTGATGGTAACAGTGTCTGTAGTTGGTTGGCGTCAGGAAGCTGATGGTAACAGTGTCTGTAGTTGGTTGGCTTCAGGAAGCTGATGATAACAGTGTCTGTAGTTAGTTGGCATCAGGAAGCTGATGGTGACAGTGTCTGTAGTTGGTTGGCTTCAGGAAGCTGATGGTGACGGTGTCTGTAGTTGGTTGGCTTCAGGAAGCTGATGGTGACGGTGTCTGTAGTTGGTTGGCTTCAGGAAGCTGATGGTAACAGTGTCTGTAGTTGGTTGGCTTCAGGAAGCTGATGGTAACAGTGTCTGTAGTTGGTTGGCTTCAGGAAGCTGATGGTAACAGTGTCTGTAGTTGGTTGGCTTCAGGAAGCTGATGGTAACAGTGTCTGTAGTTGGTTGGCTTCAGGAAGCTGATGGTAACAGTGTCTGTAGTTGGTTGGCTTCAGGAAGCTGATGGTAACAGTGTCTGTAGTTGGTTGGCGTCAGGAAGCTGATGGTAACAATGTCTGTAGTTGGTTGGCTTCAGGAAGCTGATGATAACAGTGTCTGTAGTTAGTTGGCATCAGGAAGCTGATGGTGACGGTGTCTGTAGTTGGTTGGCTTCAGGAAGCTGATGGTGACGGTGTCTGTAGTTGGTTGGCATCAGGAAGCTGATGGTGATGGTGTCTGTAGTTGGTTGGCTTCAGGAAGCTGATGGTGACGGTGTCTGTAGTTGGTTGGCGTCAGGGAGCTGATGGTAACGGTGTCTGTAGTTGGTTGGCGTCAGGGAGCTGATGGTAACTGTGTCTGTAGTTGGTTGGCATCAGGAAGCTGATGGTGATGGTGTCTGTAGTTGGTTGGCTTCAGGAAGCTGATGGTGACGGTGTCTGTAGTTGGTTGGCTTCAGGAAGCTGATGATAACAGTGTCTGTAGTTGGTTGGCGTCAGGAAGCTGATGGTAACAGTGTCTGTAGTTGGTTGGCGTCAGGGAGCTGATGGTAACAGTGTCTGTAGTTGGTTGGCGTCAGGAAGCTGATGGTAACAGTGTCTGTAGTTGGTTGGCGTCAGGAAGCTGATGGTAACAGTGTCTGTAGTTGGTTGGCGTCAGGAAGCTGATGGTAACAGTGTCTGTAGTTGGTTGGCTTCAGGAAACTGACAGTCCCGGTTTGCTCTTTCCACAGTCGAACTTCGCCATGGGCCGCCTGCCGTCCACCTACAGGAAGTGCTACATGCTGGACTTCGGCCTCGCCCGCCAGTACACCAACACCAATGGAGAAGTGAGACCAGTGAGTATCCGCGGTAACCAGTGAGTATCCGCGGTAACCAGGGCCCAGTCCGCTGGCTGGCATGGGCCCAGGGAATACAGACGCACACTGACTCGCACAGAGGCGTGAGAATGATGTAAGGCGGCATGGGACAGGGAGTGTAATGGATTTACATCGCATAGATTCCCTTGTAGAGGAGATTGACCTGTAGATGTTGTAGGTTGCTGTGTAATGTACAACGCTGGGGTCCAAGTCTTTCTTTTAAAGTAGTTGAAGCGTTTTTATTAATTTTGCTGACAGATCGATTAGAGCTCTGCAGATCAGCATTGTAGAAACACACACACATGCACGTAGACAAAGAAGTGCACACACACACACACACACTCTCTCTCTTTTTAACATTCAATTGAGTACATTCTGTTTAAAATTCTAACATGTATAGATGCGCAAGTGGACCACAAGCACACACTTAAACGCACTCATGTATATTAATGAAATGTGTTTTTCAGGTAAGGGTAGGAGTGGTCTGAACCATCAGCCTTTGGTATAATGGCTGAACGGTACACGTAATGGAGCATTGTCTTTAGTTATTTAAAGCACTAGTCTTGTTCTGTGCATTGCAGTGCGTTGTGAACGCATCACTGCACTGAACGGGAGCGCAGACAACGCAGGGAGCGTAGAGAGAGCGCAGAGAAGGCAGGGAGCACAGACAGCGACATCTGAACAGTCCTGCAGACAGACAGGATGTCATTCACCAGATTACATGTCTTTTTTTTTTTTAATATTATTTTGCACACGTATTTGTCTTGTTCTGATGTGTAACTTGTGTTTATTTCTTCATTAAAGCCCCATTCTGAAGACTCGTTTAAGATGATCTCAAGCCTCCAGTATGATGCTCAACTTTCCTCAGCACAAATTATTGTTGTTTTAACAGGAGTTAATTGTTGTGCCTGAATTTTTCACAGATATAATCGACTGATCTACACTAAGCATTTTATATCTAGTTATCATGTTATTAAATGATATCAAATTTATTTCTGATTGGGGCTTTGAATGAAGTATATATTAAAAATATTATTTACCTTGAGTTTGTAATTATGCTTGCTCTTATCTTATGTTGTAGTTTTTATATGTTCATGTTGTTTCATGTTTTGCAACTTTCACATTTATATTTGTTTATATTTTACAGTTTCTTATCGGCCTTTATGTTGGATGCGCATGCTTTCCCCGTAAGATGCTTGTCCTCTTTACCATAGCAACAGCCATATTGTGAGTGTTTACCCTGCTTCCCCTGTGGAGGGTCCTAAGCCAGACAGCCTTAAGTTAAACCCTGCTGTACCTGTTAATGCCCCAGCACTGACGGCTAACCCACACACAACCTACCCTTCAATGGTGCCCTCTGAAGTCCTGCTGATCTCTAGAGAGGCGCCACTTTAGTCTGATAGGCGTCTATTTTTTTGCCTTACTTAAAAGCAGTTCTTCCTAGCAGAAATTTTATGTGTCGGTCAATTTCTGTAGTTAAATGTCTTACCAGACAAAAAACATCACACCTAAAAATCCCTTTCCACTGAACCAGTTAAACTATGGTTAAAGTACTGTTGAAGTACTAATAAAGTAGTGTTGAAGTACTAATAAAGTATTACTGAAGTACTAATAAAGTATTACTGAAGTACTAATAAAGTATTGCTGAGTTAATCGTGCACAGGGCGGGGTGTTTGGTGTTGAAACGCTCACCCGTGAGTCGTGGACGTACAGTAGCCTGGCCCCTGTGCCTCCTATCTTCACTCTCAGTCCAGAACAGCACGGCATCATGGGAAAAGGTCGGACGCGCCGGTGCGCTGGTCTCGGCCCTGTCTGCTGGCCACACTCAGGGTTTAGCTCTTAGCTCCACATAATAAGCGTCCTGCAGCAGGTCTCACGTCAAACACGACCCCCATTTGTAACGTCAGTGTATCTCCCTGAATTATTTTTATTAGTTATCGTATTAATCTTTACATTTTACACTGTTACATTATGTTAAATATGAACTGCTGTTGAAAGAGATTTAACAAATTCTGCTTTTCAGCCTCGTACGGTGGCAGGGTTCCGTGGAACAGTGAGATATGCTTCTGTCAACGCCCACAAAAACAAAGTAATTTAGCCCTCTTCATTGTCCGTGTACTCTCGACATTCTGATTTCTGTTTAATGTTAAATGTGCCTATGAAAGGTTGTTCTACTGGTGCCTTATCTTAGGATTCTAAGATTTATTTTACAGTGGAAATATGACACCATGAGTAGTGTAATACATAGCACTGCGGTTGTCAATATTTATGCTGTAATATTAAGTGAACTGTAAGATTAAGTTGTTGCTTGGTTACAACAGGAAATGGGTCGTCACGATGACTTATGGTCCTTGTTCTATATGCTGGTGGAATTCACTGTTGGACAGTTGCCATGGCGAAAGATCAAAGACAAGGTGAGGTGTATTCTGGCTCTGTGGAACTGGGAAATGTATGTCTGGCGACAGTAAATGCCGAGTGACGCGATGGTTCTGGGTTCTGTTAACGTCTGCTGTGTGAACAGGAGCAAGTGGGGCAGATCAAGGAACGCTACGAACACAAGATGCTGTTGAAACACATGCCCTCCGAGTTCTACGTCTTCCTGGAGCATGTGCTTGGGCTGGACTACTACACCAAACCTGATTACCAGGTGACCACGGAGACCTCATACCAAAAACTATATATGAATACCCCAAAACAGCGAATACTAAAAAATAGTCTGGATATTCCAATTATATTTTCTGTACTGTTTATACTTATGTACTATTTTTCAATAAACTGGCATTACAAATAGCATTAAATACATCAAATCTGTCTGTCAGTGGTCCTCTGTAATCTAGAGACCACCAGGGCCAACAGAAACCATCTTATTTTTTAACTTTCTTAACTTGCTAATTTTTCCTTGCGCCAGTATGATCCGCCCATATCATCCACCCATATCATCCGCCCATATCATCCACCCATATCATTCTCCCATGTCAACCGCCCATCTTCCAGAGTTTTCTCATCTTGAGTCAGTGTCATCCACCCATCTCTTAACCGGTCTTCTGGCTTTCTTCTTCCACTCTCTTAATCAATACTCGCATCATCAATACTCGCTTGGTCGCTCTGTCATCACTTGGGTCTGTTCGAATAGACTCGGTCTTTGCCTCATACCGTTTCACAACAGTTTTCTCTTTTCTAAGATGTCCTCATATCTAGTTCTTCTCACCACTCATCCTGAACGTCTTTCAGAAACACTCCTCCTCCAAAGCTTCCACACGCGTATAGTGAGACTGTCATCATACAGGTTTCTGATCTCATTTTTGTTCTTGAGGACTCCACACGCTATCGTGATTCTCCTGTCAGTTTCCATTGAGTGGTTGTTATCGCTGGTTATCGGGCTGCCCAGATAACAGTCTGTTGAACAAACTGGTGAGCTTGTTCATGCTTTCCTGAGCCCCAGATTGTGTGTCCTCGCTGGTTCTGGACTGTGGGCAGGCTCTCCACGGTCTGTCCTGCCTTCACGGAGCAGTTCATCAGCATGTGTAATTCTGCCGTGCTGGTTGCTAACAGCACATTGCTTTCAGCCCGTCATCGTTATTTCATGGTTGTGCTTCCAATATCAATCCCACCTCTAGGAGAACCTTCTATCTCCTCCATTGTGATAATATTGCTAGATACAGAAATGAGGTGAAAGTGTACACAATTGTGCCACACACACACACACACACACAGAGAGAACACAGAATTCGAGACTCAGAAAAGTTGAAATGAGAGGCAATTAGCAAGACAACCCCTATAAAGGAGGCCCAACACCGTGCAGGGCGATTGGCATTTGCCAGAGAACACCAACATTGGCAGATTCGCCATTGGCGCCCTGTGCTCTTCACGGATGAGAGCAGGTTCACACTGAGCACATGTGACAGACGTGACAGAGTCTGGAGACGCCGTGGAGAACGTTTTGCTGCCTGCAACATCATCTAGCATGACTGGTTTGGCAGTGGGTCAGTAATGGTGAGGGGAGGCATTTCATTGGAGGGCCGCACAGACCTCCATGTGCTAGCCAGAGGTACCCTGACTGCCATTAGGTGCCAGGATGAGATCCTCAGACCCATTGTGAGACCATATGCTGGTGCAGTGGGCCCTGGGTTCCTTCTGATGCATGACAATGCTAGGCCTCATGTGGCTGAAGTGTGTCAGCAGTTCCCGCATGACGAAGACATTGATGCTATGGCCTGGCCTGCCCGTTCCCCAGACCTGAATCCAATCGAGCACATCTGGGGCATCATGTCTCGTTCCATCCACCAACGCTGTCCACGTTGCACCGCAGACTGTCCAGGAGTTGACTGACACTTTAATCCAGGTCTGATTCCTCAGGAGAACATCCGCCTCCTCATCAGGAGCATGCCCACGTGTTGTAGGGAGGTCATACAGGCACGTGGAGGCCACACACACTACTGAGCCTCATTTTAACTTGTCTTGAGGAATTTAAACTGAAGTTGGATCAGCCCGTCATTTGAAGTTGGATCAGCCTGTCATTTCTACTGGAATATTTTATTCATTGAGATCTTGGATGTGTTATTTTAGTGTTCCCTTTATTTTTTTGAGCAGTGTACATACAGTCAGAAATGATTTTCGATCGATGAATGTGTGTGATCTTCTCAACATACTTGACAATTGATAATAATAAGTAAATATACATTCAAATGAGTTATAAATGAAACAGAATCACATAATATGCAATTCAATTATTTATCCACCAACAGCACTGCTACACCTCCTCTGCAGAACAGTTGCACACGTCTGCAGAACAGCATGCTATAGTGGGGTGAACACAGAGACACAGCTACACACACACACACACACACATCCACCAACAGCACTGCTACACCTCCTCAGCAGAACACACGGCAGACTGCAGCTATAGTGGGGTGAGCACACACACACACACACACACACACACAGCACTGCTACACCTCCTCAGCAACACACTGCTACACCTCCTCAGCACAACACACGGCAGACTGCAGCTATAGTGGGGTGAGCACACACTGCACACACACACACACACACACACACACACACACACACACGCACATCCACCAACAGCACTGCTACACCTCCTCAGCAGAACACACGGCAGACTGCAGCTATAGTGGGGTGAGCACACACACACACACACACACACACACATCCACCAACAGCACTGCTACACCTCCTCAGCAGAACACACGGCAGACTGCAGCTATAGTGGGGTGAGCACAACACACACACACACACACACACACACACACACATCCACCAACAGCACTGCTACACCTCCTCAGCAGAACACACGGCAGACTGCAGCTATAGTGGGGTGAGCACACACACACACACACACACACACATCCACCAACAGCACTGCTACACCTCCTCAGCAGAACACACGGCAGACTGCAGCATAGTGGGGTGAGCAACAGCACACACACACCTCCACCAACAGAACACAGCTATAGTGAACACACGGGACTGCAGCTATGAGCACACACACACACACACACACACACACACACACATCCACCAACAGCACTGCTACACCTCCTCAGCAGAACACACGGCAGACTGCAGCTATAGTGGGGTGAGCACACACACACACACACACACACACACACATCCACCAACAGCACTGCTACACCTCCTCAGCAGAACACACGGCAGACTGCAGCTATAGTGGCACACACACACACACACACACACACACACACACATCCACCAACAGCACTGCTACACCTCCTCAGCAGAACACACGGCAGACTGCAGCTATAGTGGGGTGAGCACACACACGCACACACACACACACATCCACCAACAGCACTGCTACACCTCCTCAGCAGAACACACGGCAGACTGCAGCTATAGTGGGGTGAGCACACACACACACACACACACACACACACACACATCCACCAACAGCACTGCTACACCTCCTCAGCAGAACACACGGCAGACTGCAGCTATAGTGGGGTGAGCACACCACCTCCACCAACAGACACACGGCAGACTGCAGCTATAGTGGGGTGAGCACACACACACACACACACACACACATCCACAGCACTGAACACCCCAGCAGAACACACACCAGCTCCTCCTCAGCAGAACACACGCACACATCCACCAACAGCACTGCTACACCTCCTCAGCAGAACACACGGCAGACTGCAGCTATAGTGGGTGAGCACACACACACACACACACACACACATCCACCAACAGCACTGCTACACCTCCTCAGCAGAACACACAGACTGCAGCTATACTGAGCAGCTATAGTGGGGTGACCAACAGCACTGCACAGCAGAACACACGGCAGACTGCAGCTATAGTGGGTGAGACACACACACACACACACACACACATCCACCAACAGCACTGCTACACCTCCTCAGCAGAACACACGGCAGACTGCAGCTATAGTGGGGTGAGCACACACACACACACACACACACACACATCCACCACCACAACAGCACTGCTACACCTCCTCAGCAGAACACACGGCAGACTGCAGCTATAGTGGGGTGAGCACACACACACACACACACACACACACACACACATCCACCAACAGCACTGCTACACCTCCTCAGCAGAACACACGGCAGACTGCAGCTATAGTGGGGTGAGCACACACACACACACACACACACACACACACACCACACACACATCCACCAACAGCACTGCTACACCTCCTCAGCAGAACACACGGCAGACTGCAGCTATAGTGGGGTGAGCACACACACACACACACACACACATCCACCAACAGCACTGCTACACCTCCTCAGCAGAACACACGGCAGACTGCAGCTATAGTGGGGTGAGCACACACACACACACACACATCCACCAACAGCACTGCTACACCTCCTCAGAACACACGGCAGACTGCAGCTATAGTGGGGTGAGCACACACACACACACACACACACACACACATCCACCAACAGCACTGCTACACCTCCTCAGCAGAACACACGGCAGACTGCAGCTATAGTGGGGTGAGCACACACACACACACACACACACACATCCACCAACAGCACTGCTACACCTCCTCAGCAGAACACACGGCAGACTGCAGCTATAGTGGGGTGAGCACACACACACACACACACACACACACACACACACATCCACCAACAGCACTGCTACACCAGTACACACCTCAGCAGAACACACGGCAGACTGCAGCTATAGTGGGGTGAGCACACACACACACACACACACACACATCCACCAACAGCACTGCTACACCTCCTCAGCAGAACACACGGCAGACTGCAGCTATAGTGGGGTGAGCACACACACACACACACACACACATCCACCAACAGCACTGCTACACCTCCTCAGCAGAACACACGGCAGACTGCAGCTATAGTGGGGCGAGCACAACACACACACACACACACACACACACATCCACCAACAGCACTGCTACACCTCCTCAGCAGAACACACGGCAGACTGCAGCTATAGTGGGGTGAGCACACACACACACACACACACACACACACATCCACCAACAGCACTGCTACACCTCCTCAGCAGAACACACGGCAGACTGCAGCTATAGTGGGGTGAGCACACACACACACACACACACACACACACCAACCACCAACAGCACTGCTACACCTCCTCAGCAGAACACACGGCAGACTGCAGCTATAGTGGGGTGAGCACACACACACACACACACACACACACACCCAACAGCACACACCACACACACACACCCACCAACAGCACTGCTACACCTCCTCAGCAGAACACACGGCAGACTGCAGCTATAGTGGGGTGAGCACACACACACACACACACACACACACACCACCAACACACACACACACAGACTGCAGCTATAGTGGGGTGAGCACACACACACACACACACACACACACACACACATCCACCAACAGCACTGCTACACCTCCTCAGCAGAACACACGGCAGACTGCAGCTATAGTGGGGTGAGCACACACACACACACACACACACACACATCCACCAACAGCACTGCTACACCACCTCAGCAGAACACACGGCAGACTGCAGCTATAGTGGGGTGAGCACACACACACACACACACACACACACACACACACACACATCCACCAACAGCACTGCTACACCTCCTCAGCAGAACACACGGCAGACTGCAGCTATAGTGGGGTGAGCACACACACACACACACACATCCACCAACAGCACTGCTACACCTCCTCAGCAGAACACACGGCAGACTGCAGCTATAGTGGGGTGAGCACACACACACACACACATCCACCAACAGCACTGCTACACCTCCTCAGCAGAACACACGGCAGACTGCAGCTATAGTGGGGTGAGCACACACACACACACACACACACACACATCCACCAACAGCACTGCTACACCTCCTCAGCAGAACACACGGCAGACTGCAGCTATAGTGGGGTGAGCACACACACACACACACACACACACACACACACACACACACACACACACAGATACATGGCCACATATATAGAAGAATGGACTTGATATTTGTACCTATGTTGAGGTACATGCTAAAGACACACACATCAAGAAACAACCTAAATGTATCAGAATAAATCCCTGAATTGTTATTATAATCACAGGAATTTGTGGCAAATCTGATAGCAAAGTACAGCTACCTGTCACATAAGTACACACACACATGCACAGGCGCACACACATAAGTACACACACACATTCACACACAATCAGCTGTGTACAGACACGCACACACTGACACCGCCATGAGAATATAGCTAACATACATTAACCTTCATCTTTTAACCTTAATCTTGATTAATCTGACGTCATCCATTTAAAGCATCAGAATCCGGCTTAATTTAGTGTGATGGTCGTGTATTGTTCTGCTGATGGATGTGAAGGGTTCTTCTTTGCCCAGACCACTTTCCGCCTTGGTCTCCAGCCAAAAGCAGAAGGTAGCTTGGCCCAAAAGCCCCATTTAGATTCAGCTGTGCTCTCCACTGCTGTCTGCTTGTCTCGAAACAAGATGTGAGACTCAGTCTCTGCTCTCCACTCACTACCTGCAAGCATCAGAATTCTCATGTCTTCCCGCCACTTTGGGGTGTTTGTGTTTGTGGATGTTGTTCATGGCCTGGCTGTAGCGTGACAGGGGACTGGCTGGGTTTCTGATTGGCTCTCGGACTGCTCTGATTCTGGCCTGATGACTTCACGTCAGGTCGTGATTCCACTGTAACTCACCCCAGACTGATGAGCACAGCTTGGTCTCCATGACTGTCTGCTCCTCATCCTGGTTCTCTTTGTCCCAGAGTGGTGAACGTGACTCCGGTTCCCGGTGAGCTACCACGAGAGAACACGGATGACGTCCTGCAGGACGAACACCTGAGTGACCAGGAGAATGCCCCACCTGTCCCGTTACCCATCAGACCTGGCGAGGCTGCTCTGGTGCCCCCCGGTGGAGAGGCCTGGGATGACACCGACTTTAACCGCAATAAACTCAGGATCAGCATTAGTAAGGTAAGTATTCCAGCATATTAAAATTAAAATTCTCTTACATTCTCTACATTTTGTATTTCTTAAATGGGGTATTTGTTCTGTCTCAGACTATCGTTAAAAATGTCTTACTGCGTGAAATATGCTACGTGCGATATCTGAAGGGCAAAGAATGTTGTGGCATATAGACAGAAAGAATGTAACACATTTGAGTCATACTTGCTGTCTCAGAACCAGGTAACTGCAGAAGAGGTGGAGCAAGCCGGAGGGGGCCGGCCTATCTCTCCAAGGGGCGGAGACCCAGAATCTCCTGGTGCACAAGGCCAGCCCCTCAGGTATCGGCGAGTCAACAGCCCCGAGTCAGATCACATGTCTGGGGGGGACGGGAGAGGAGACGCCTGTGACAAACGGTAAGCAGAGTGTCTGTAACGCTCTATTTCCCTACATGTTATACTCAAGAAGCATCTGTGTCATTAATTGAAGTTCCATTAATATTCATAATGACATGCTAATATTCATAATGACATGCTAATATTCAGAATCCAACTGTGAACACCCAAAAAGATCAAAAGAAACAAAAAAACGAATGAAATCTTCAGGGTCAGGCACGGGGATTCTAGACTCATTTTAGGATTACATGTCTGTGCTCTCTTCATGATGGCCAGTTCTTGTTCATTTTATGAGATGGATTTTCTTAAAGCTTACAGCGTTATCCCCACTGCTGTGAGATGGTTAGCTTTGCATGTGTTCCTCTTACTCGAAGAACTTGAGACAGACAGCAAGTTCTAGTTTGAATGCAGAACACTACATGACATGAATGTTATGAGATAGCTAGGACACCACAGGTCTGATTTAAACTTTCTGTATTATAAATGCTTCAGACACTCAAAACCCAGCGTGCTACGACTCCCTGTATAACCCCGAGGCCAAATAGTGGGGGCAGACTGAAACTGTCCAATAATTTGAATTAGAAATAATTTTAATGACTCCTAGCAGTTAACCATGACACAAAGTTTACACGGGGATAACGGGAATCTGAGCGAGGACAGCACCCACGAAAAGAAAGAAAAAGAACCAATCAAAAACAAATAGCTAAACGAATGTTTATAAAGTACGTATACTTACGTATTTACTACACTACTCTTTCCTATCCTAAACAAAATTACAAAGAGTGGTGCTCGCCCCTTACCTACTGCATCTATACATCATAGATGCTTATGATGTTGGTCGATGTACAGGATGCTCCATCTTACCTGCCCAGAACCCACCGTCAGTGTCACCGAAAAATGACTCAGGTCAGGTACGTCTTCATCATACATAGTGGAAGATGAAGACAAACAACAAGCACACAGCATAAAGTTACAGGCTAAAACCAATATACGACTAACGGCTTTAAGTTTACCCATAACCCCCCTGGGTCTCCACCAAGTAGCCCATCACAATTTGCTATGAGATGAAAAAATAAAAACGAAAATCCTCAACCTCAGTTCTCAGTATGTGCAAGATTTTAATTCACACACCGTTTCAATCAGGTTGTTCCAAACACTTTGCATTGCAGTGTGTGGATCACTAAACAATATTTTTGAATGCTGCAGTAAAAGATTTATGTTGCCTTCAGTCACCTTTATGTAATCATTCCCATTATACAAGCATTCTAATCTATGGTTAAATGAAACACCACAGAAGAGACATTTAATTATAGGCCTACGTAAGGTACCGTGAGTACTGTGTGTGTTTCCTGCTCATGACGGTCCCAGCAGCGAGACTTTAAAACAGTAACGACCTCCTCTGTGGATGTGTTACACCTAGACTGGACTACCCAGCCCCTCCTGTGTGGGTGTGTTACACCTAGACTGGACTACCCAGCCCCTCCTCTGTGGGTGTGTTACACCTAGACTGGACTACCCAGCCCCTCCTCTGTGGGTGTGTTACACCTAGACTGGACTACCCAGCCCCTCCTCTGTGGGTGTGTTACACCTAGACTGGACTACCCAGCCCCTCCTCTGTGGGTGTGTTACACCTAGACTGGACTACCCAGCCCCTCCTCTGTGGGTGTGTTACACCTAGACTGGACTACCCAGCCTCTCCTCTGTGGGTGTGTTACACCTAGACTGGACTACCCAGCCTCTCCTCTGTGGGTGTGTTACACCTAGACTGGACTACCCAGCCCCTCCTCTGTGGGTGTGTTACACCTAGACTGGACTACCCAGCCCCTCCTCTGTGGGTGTGTTACACCTAGACTGGACTACCCAGCCCCTCCTCTGTGGGTGTGTTACACCTAGACTGGACTACCCAGCCTCTCCTCTGTGGGTGTGTTACACCTAGACTGGACTACCCAGCCTCTCCTCTGTGGGTGTGTTACACCTAGACTGGACTACCCAGCCCCTCCTCTGTGGGTGTGTTACACCTAGACTGGACTACCCAGCCCTCCTCTGTGGGTGTGTTACACCTAGACTGGACTACCCAGCCTCCTCTGTGGGTGTGTTACACCTAGACTGGACTACCCAGCCCCTCCTCTGTGGGTGTGTTACACCTAGACCCCTCCCTCTGTGGGTGTGTTACACCTAGACCAGACTACCCAGCCCTCCTCTGTGGGTGTGTTACACCTAGACTGGACTACCCAGCCTCTCCTCTGTGGGTGTGTTACACCTAGACAGGACTACCCAGCCTCTCCTCTGTGGGTGTGTTACAGCTAGACAGGACTACCCAGCCTCTCCTCTGTGGGTGTGTTACACCTAGACTGGACACTTTAACTTCTCTGCTCACCTACACACACCCTTTGGTACTCCAAATACACACCTGCTCTCTATCCCTCTCTCAGGATACACATCTGTTCTCTGTCCCCTTCCCAGGATGCACTCCTGTGAAGATGGACCTTTCTGTATTGCAGGCCCAGATCTGTGGCGCTCTAGTTCACTCTGGTTCACTCTAGTTCAGTCTTCAAGCTTTTCCACACTGCCTTCTCAAACACGTTGTTCCTAATATAACAATATTTGGTTTAACTCTAATGGAGTAAATTTTTTAATTATAGCTAATGGTGTTTTAATGTGTGAAGGTAATTAGGTTTTTGATATATTTGTGATTCTGATTCTATGCACATTGACATCTTGTACAGTGTCCTTGGGATCCTTAAAAGGTACTAACAAATAAAAATAAATAATAAAACTAATAATAGCAATTATTAGTAGTAATTGTAGTAGTAGTAGTATTAGCATTATGATTTTGTTTATCTCTATTATTCTGGAGCCGATGTTGTGTGGTAAAATGTACATAAGGCATCGTACTGTATTTAACATGCTAAAATGCCTGAACAAAATTGTGAAGACTTGGAAAGTCGGGCAGATCTCCTGTACCGTGAAGATCTGTCCGTGGTTACTGCAGGTTGCTGCATGAAGCTCGGGCGTCTACACGCTGCGTGTTTACGGGAGTAGCGGTGGCCGTTGGGCGCTCGCGTGACCCGTTGGGCGCTCGCGTGACCCGTTGGGCGCTCGCGTGACCCGTTGGGCGCTCGCGTGACCCGTGTGCTGCTACTGCTGTTGCTGTCCTGTAGTTGTGACGCTCAGTGTTCTGTCTCCATCGTTGCCAGTTCGCGTCTGGACATGCTGGGCTCGCCCTCACGCCACGTCTACTCCTCCCAGCCGGCCCAGATGCTTTCGCTGGACGCGGGTCAGGCGGAGCGGCAGGCGGCCGGACACCCCGACGTCTCGGCCAACGGGGACCAGGAGGCCCACAGCAACGCCTTCATCCGCTCCGTGCCCCTGGCTGAGGAGGAGGACTTCGACAGCCGGGAGTGGGTGATCATCGACAAGGAGGCGGAGCTAAGAGACTTCCATCCGGGGGCGGAGCCTACGACATCGGGCACCACGGACGAGGAACCAGAGGAACTGCGGCCACTGGAGGAGCACGAGGAGTGGAGGAGGCGGGCCGGTGGCGGACCGGACGCCGCCGTCCGGCCCAAAGCCCAGCGTGGGGCCGTGGGATTGGTCGGGGAAGAGGGGGCAGGACCAAGCCCCAGCCAATCACCCAGTCACACTCTACTGCATACCAGCCCACGGAGGAGGGAGTCGGAGCCGTTCGGGCCGCACAGACAGGTAAGAGCGCGTCTTTGCACACGTGCGTCGCGTGTGTTTGGGCTGGGGGGGGTTTGGATGTGTTTTCTGCACTAGTCATTCACTCTGTTGAGGAAATACTGAACTGGGGGAGAATGAATGTGCTTCCTGTGCAGCGTTCCTGTTGCAGTCGTCTCAGTTCCTGTTTGATGTCTGAATGAGAGCTGAGCTGTGTTTTTAAACCCGTCTCCAATCTGCATCTCTTAGCCACGAAATCTATGTTCTCCAACATAGATTTGGCTTGTCATGTATCCCTGATGCTGTAGGACCTGTTAGATCTTGCGTCCTTTCTGAAGTAGGATTAGGAGATGATGCACTGTAGTGGTGTGTGTTTAACTGTGCAAAAGGACTTTTGCTTTACTAAGAGCCACCTTGATGAGGTATTCATCTTAAGCCATGAAGGACTGTAGAGAGCTACTCCTGTGTTTGGTTTGGGCCTTGTGATTGGTTGGAGCTCCTCCTGTATGGAGTTGTGTAGGCTGTACAGCTTGTGTAGATTGATTAGAGGCAGTACTGTTCAACAGAGGCGAAGCTTCACTTGGGAATAATCTCAGAACGTGCGAAAATTTCATTATCATAATTGTGCGCATGCGACAGTAGAGGTTCCTATGTTGATGTGTGTGTGTGTGAGAGAGAGACAATTAGAGAGAAAGGGACTGTAGCTTGATCCCGATTGTGTGTGGTGTGTGTGATGGCGTGGTGTGTGTGCGATTGCGTGTGGTGTGTGTGATGGCGTGTCGTGTGTGTGATGGCGTGTCGTGTGTGTGATGGCGTGTCGTGTGTGTGATGGGGTATGTTATGTGTGTGATAGCGTATGGTGTGAGTGATGGCGTATGGTGTGTGTGTGTGGTGTGTATGTGATGGCATGTGTTGTGTGTGTGATGGCGTGGGGTGTGTGTGTCATGGCATGTGTGTGTCATCATGACACTGTCATGGCGTGTGTGTGATGGTGCGTGTGTGATGGTGTGTGTGTGTGTGATGGGGTATGTTATGTGTGTGATAGCGTATGGTGTGAGTGATGGCGTATGGTGTGTGTGTGTGGTGTGTATGTGATGGCATGTGTTGTGTGTGTGATGGTTGTGTGTGTCATCATGACACTGTCATGGCGTGTGTGTGATGGTGCGTGTGTGATGGTGTGTGTGTGAGTGTGTATGTGATGGCATGTGTTGTGTGTGTGATGGTTGTGTGTGTCATCATGACACTGTCATGGCGTGTGTGATGGTGCGTGTGTGATGGTGTGTGTGTGAGTGTGTGTGGTGTGTATGTGATGGCATGTGTTGTGTGTGTGATGGCGTGGGGTGTGTGTGTGATGGTTGTGTGTGTCATCATGACACTGTCATGGCGTGTGTGTGATGGTGCATGTGTGATGGTGTGTGTGATGGTGTGTGTGATGGTGTGTGTGTGATGGTGTGTGTGTGATGGTGTGTGTGTGATGGTGCGTGTGTGATGGTGTGTGTGTGAGTGTGCATGGTGTGAGTGATGGCGTATGGTGTGTGTGTGTGGTGTGTATGTGATGGCATGTGTTGTGTGTGTGATGGCGTATGGTGTGTGTGTCATGGCGTGTGTGTGATGGTGCGTGTGTGATGGTGCGTGTGTGATGGTGTGTGTGTGAGTGTGCATGGTGTGAGTGATGGCGTATGGTGTGTGTGTGTGGTGTGTATGTGATGGCATGTGTTGTGTGTGTGATGGCGTATGGTGTGTGTGTCATGGCATGTGTGTGTCATCATGACACTGTCATGGCGTGTGTGTGATGGTGCGTGTGTGATGGTGTGTGTGTGAGTGTGTATGTGATGGCATGTGTTGTGTGTGTGATGGTTGTGTGTGTCATCATGACACTGTCATGGCGTGTGTGTGATGGTGCGTGTGTGATGGTGTGTGTGTGAGTGTGTATGTGATGGCATGTGTTGTGTGTGTGATGGTTGTGTGTCATCATGACACTGTCATGGCGTGTGTGTGATGGTGCGTGTGTGATGGTGTGTGTGTGAGTGTGTGTGGTGTGTATGTGATGGTTGTGTGTTGTGTGTGTGATGGTGCGTGTGTGATGGTGTGTGTGTGAGTGTGCATGGTGTGAGTGATGGCGTATGGCGTGTGTGTGATGGTGCGTGTGTGATGGTGTGTGATGGTGTGTGTGTGAGTGTGTGTGTGTGTGTGTGTGTGTGTGTGTGTGTGTGTGTGTGTGTGTGTGGTGTGTGTGTGTGTGTGTGTGTGTGTGTGTGTGTGTGTGTGTGTGTGTGTGTGTGTGTGATGGCGTGTGTGTGATGGTGTGTGTGTGAGTGTGTGTGTGTGTGTGTGTGTGTGATGTGTGTGTGTGTGTGTGTGTGTGATGGTGTGTGTGATGGTGTGTGTGTGAGTGTGTGTGTGATGTGTGTGATGTGTGTGTGATGGCGTGTGTGTGATGGTGGTGTGTGTGTGTGTGTGTGTGTGTGTGTGTGTGTGTGTGTATGTTGTGTGTGTGTGTGTGTGTGTGCGTGTGTGTGTGTTTGGTGTGTTATAGGTTCAGGAACACACACACACACAGCACAGCGCACATCGTAATTTTTTTTGACTAGTTTTGCGCATTAGTCTCTTCCCACTTCGCCTGATCCCTCCACTCTTATTGGTCTCTTTCAGTTGGAGGAGGACAGGCCACACCCACAACACTCTTTCCCGAGGCCCGCCCATTTGAGAAGACTGGCGTCGTATGTGTTCTCCTCCTCTACCATGGAGACGGAACCCTTCCCTCACGACCCCGCCCTCGGGGGGCCGGCCATTCAGCGCAGCCGCTCGGCCGAGAGCAGCCCTGCCCACCGACACGCCCACCGCAGACACATCCCCGTGTTGCCAGGCAACCCCAGATCACGGCATTCTGTACTCAACCTCCCCCGGTTGCACATTCAGCAAATGTTGGCTAAACTCATGAACAAGACGTGATCCTCACACACTCACCAGTACACACACTCACACACACACACATACACACGTGTCCAGCCCTGCTTTAGGCCTGTTTTACCCAGACAGTTTACAAGAAGACTTTATTTGTGCAATAAACTGCCTGTGATTGTGGGCATTGAGTGTCCGTGTGTGTGTGCGTGTGTTTGTGTCCGTTTGCGTGTGTGTGTGTGTGTTTAATGCTCTCTGGCTACAGACAGAAGAGCATTTGTTCCTCGGGTACAGTCTCAGTTGTCATGAGGAGATGGTGAGAGATAACGTACCCTAGAAAAATACGACCTGTCCCCAAACTGTCCCACCCCACAGAGACACTGTACACTTGTACTTTACTTTCTTTATAGATGCAAAAAGGTAACGTTTTTAACTATTTTAAACTGGACCATTTTAGTGCCACCCAATGATGGCCAGGCCGGCCCAGCACTGAGCCAATCACGGTCCTCCTGCACTAACAATATCCCGGATTTGTCCTCATCGTCTTAGCAACCGTCACAATCTTCACTATCGCCATGGAATTCGCCGAGTGCGCGTGATGGGGACCAGACATTTTCATCGATTGTGTAGTGTGCTGTGAGACGTGATGAGTGTCGAGCAAGGGTAGTCCGTCCAGTCACCAGGGCAACGAGGAACAAGCGACCGGTGTGAAGGCGTTGGCGTCTAGATCTTGAGCGCTAAGGTGTACTGTTGGGTTGTGTTTGCTTTTTGACATGAATTGATCGTCTCTGGTGATATCAAAGATATGCAGTAGATTATCCAAATATCAATGTGACTCAAAGATCAGCTTGAAGGAGACCATTGAGCGTAAGAAATGTGAGATGCTAGAGCCTGTGTGCCTGTGTGTGTGTGTGTGTGTGTGTGTGTGTGCCTGTGTGTGTGTGTGTGTGTGTGTGTGTGTGTGTGTGTGTGTGTGTGTGTGTGTGTGTGTGTGTGTGTGTGTGTGTGTGTGTGTGTGTGTGTGTGTGTGTGTGTGTGTGTGTGTGTGTGTGTGTGTGTGTGTGTGTGTGTGTGTGTGTGTGTGTGTGTGTGTGTGTGTGTGTGTGTGTGTGTGTGTGTGTGTGTGTGTGTGTGTGTGTGTGTGTGTGTGTGTGTGTGTGTGTGTGTGTGTGTGTGTGTGTGTAGGAGGACAGACATGGCCTGGAGGAGGTCAGACAGGGCCTGGAGGAGGACAGACAGGGCCTGGAGGAGGACAGACAGGGCCTGGAGGAGGACAGACAGGGCCTGGAGATGCTGCTGTTTTCAATACCTCATGTAATAATATACAAAGACAACTGAGAAAAGGGCTCAAGCCCTGTGAGAAGACACGTGTGTGTATGTGTGTATGTGTGTGTGTGTGTGTGTGAGCGTGTGTGAGTGAGTGAATGAGAGAGATCATGTGTGTGTTGAAGTTATGCTGTGTTACAGCATCATTTCAGGCTTTGTCTTCCTCTGTAAGAATGAAGTGTTGGTATAATGCTCTTAAGTGTTGGTATAATGCTCTTAAGTGTTGGTAGAATGCTCTAAGTGTTGGTAGAATGCTCTAAGAGTTGGTAGAATGCTCTTAAGTGTTGGTATAATGCTCTTAAGTGTTGGTAGAATGCTCTAAGTGTTGGTAGAATGCTCTTAAGTGTTGGAAGAATGCTCTAAGTGTTGGTAGAATGCTCTAAGCGTTGGTAGAATGCTCTAAGTGTTGGTAGAATGCTCTTAAGTGTTGGTAGAATGCTCTAAGCGTTGGAAGAATGCTCTTAAGTGTTGGAAGAATGCTCTTAAGTGTTGGAAGAATGCTCTTAAGTGTTGGTAGAATGCCCTAAGTTTTGGTAGAATGCTCAATGACAGTGTTGCTGTCAAGCTTCAAACAAACTTTGTTTTGTTTTTGGAGTGCAAGCATTATCCCTTCTTCTGTTTACCCGAAATCTTATGCATTTGCTTGTGTGCTTTTGACAAAATGCTTTACTTATTTTATTTATTTATTTTTTGTCATTTGAATGCAGCCAAGCACAGTGAAAGTATCATGGCTGGCTAATCCTAACAACGCATGTGGTGCTAGCAGAGAGATGGAATGAAATGTCACATGGGTGGGTGAGTGTTTAGGGAGGGAGTGGCCCTTAGGCTAATACTACTCCATACATCGTCTGCTCCGTTGCAGTTATCACCCTTGTTTTGTTTGTTTGTTTGTTTGTTTGTTAACCAAAATGCTGCTTAAACTCACTTGTGACTCACTATGTGATACTGGAAATGATGAATATGTGGAATGTGTGTAATATAAGGTGCATCAAAGGGCAATAGATCTGAAGGCAATATTTCTGGTCCTCGAATGAATAAGTCTCTCCTCTCGTTCTGTTGCGTATTTAATATTTTTTATGAAAAGAATATGCAGATTCACATGCTTTTCCATCAAGTAAATTATATTATATTTTTTTCCCAAGTTTATTTATGTATATACACCTGAAGCAATGTTGGAGTTACAGCTCTTCAGATTGTGTTTCATGGCCATTAGTATGTGGACACCTGCCCTATAGTCATGCCTGTATGAGGTTCAGGCTCCCATTAGCATTAGCCTTCTCTGGAATTATGGGAGATGGGCCACACCCTGGACACACCTTCCCCCCTTCCCCCCTTCCACAATAATAGCACTTCCTGACAGGGCAGTCTAGCAATACTAGCCGAGGTTTCACAAAATGACTGGAGATAAAGGTGGCATCACATTGATCTGAGACCTCCAGCACGAACAGTTTTACTCTCAGTGTTTGTGGAGACTGCATGGCTATGTGCATTATATATATATATATATATATATATATATATATATATATATATATATATATATATATATGCCTGATAGTAATGGGTGTGGTCACTCATTAACTAGAAGTGTCCACATACTTTTGGCCCTATCAGAAAAGTGATTCAGTCTGTTCATGAATCCCCTCTCATGCAAACTCAGAACGTCATCACCTGTTGTGACAAGGTTTTTTTCCTTTTTTTCTAGAGCAGGAAATACTGGATATTAAAATTATGCTTGACCAGCCTCAGAAAACCCACCATTACAGTTGATACATTTTTTCTTAAACTTCTAGGTATAAAGAGCAAAACATTAATGTCTTAGCCTGTTTGTTTGGATACTCCAAGTATATCTCTTCTGTAGTAACATTGTCCCTTAATGCTGGGTTTATTTGACTACTAACAATCAGGACTCAAGAGGAATGCTCTCTCTCTTTCTTTCTATCTGTGTCTCTCTCTTTCTCTCTATCTGTGTCTCTCTCTCTTTCTCTCCTCACTCTGACTCTCTTCTCTTTCTCTAACTCTCTCTCTCTCTCTTTCTCTCTCTAACTCTCTTTTTCTGTCTCTCTCTTTCTCTGTCTCTCTCTTTCTCTGTGTCTCTCTTTCTCTGTCACTCTCTCTCTTCCTCTCCCTCTCAGAATGCTTTGCCTCACTTTTCTACCAACTGCAGTAATGAGCACTCTTTCTTGTCTACTGGTATATTGGAAAGCACTGGTTAATTAAAAGTTAAAAACTTACTATAATAAATACGTATATAAGTATATAAATATAATATTGTTAATATAACTTAATTTATATAGCACTTATATATTTAAGACTGAAGTCAATGTGCAACATCAACAGAGTATATGTAAAAATGTAAAGGAATAAAAACATTTAGGAAGAAAATGAATAATTGTCTAGAAAGTGAAGAAAAGAAATATGATATAATCAAATAATTCTTAAAGGGGCTTTGAAATAACTGTTAAAGTATGATGAAATTGCTGTTGATGAGAAATGAGACAGTAAACAAATGCGTTTTTAGCAATTAACAACAAAGCACATAAGTGAGGAGACACGACAGAGTACACGACAGAGAACACGACAGAGTACACGACAGAGAACACGACAGAACACGACAGAGAACACGACAGAGTACACGACAGACTACACGACAGAGAACACGACAGAGTACACGACAGAGAACACGACAGAGAACACGACAGAGAACACGACAGAGAACACGACAGAGAACACGACGACAGAGAACACGACAGAGTACACGACAGAACACGACAGAGAACACGACAGACAGAGTACACGACAGAGAACACGACAGAGAACACGACAGAGTACACGACAGAGTACACGACAGAGAACACGACAGAGAACACGACAGAGTACACGACAGAGAACACGACAGAGTACACGACAGAGTACACGACAGAGAACACGACAGAGAACACGACAGAGAACACGACAGAGACACGACAGAGAACACGACAGAGCACACGACAGACTACACGACAGAGAACACGACAGAGTACACGACAGAGAACACGACAGAGAACACGACAGAGAACACGACAGAGTACACGACAGAACACGACAGAGCACACGACAGAGCACACGACAGAGAACACGACAGAGAACACGACAGAGTACACGACAGACTACACGACAGAGAACACGACAGAGTACACGACAGAGTACACGACAGAGTACACGACAGACTACACGACAGAGTACACAGACTACACGACAGAGTACACGACAGACTACACGACAGAGTACACGACAGACTACACGACAGAGTACACGACAGAGAACACGACACGACAGACAGACAGAACACGACAGAGTACGACAGAGTACACGACAGACTACACGACAGAGAACACGACAGAGAACACGACAGAGAACACGACAGAGAACACGACAGAGTACACGACAGAGTTTAGTTTGATTTGAGGATCATTTGTCAGGCATTCTGGGATGTATGATTGTATGAGTGCCATTAATAGCTATAAAAGAACAATAAAAGTGGTTTGAAATCAGTGCTGAATAACAGACAGCCAGTGTGATTGGTGCCAGGACAGGTACTGTACTGTACTGATGTGTTTGCAATATGAGGTTACTCTGAGCTGATCTGGGATCAGCCCACTAAAACTAGATTCACAGAGAGGCATTTCCCAAGAGGCATCACAGGAGAAAAAAACAAAATTTTAAGCTATAAACTATAAATGATACTATTATAGACCGTTCATTCAACGGTCACCGTCAAAGTTACACTGCGATGCTTTTGGGAAACTAAACGTATCTGACGGTTAGCCTCAGTAATCATCACCTGCTGCTCCTGGTGTTGTAAACACTGTTTATGCTGGTCCACTGTTTACACTGTATATCACAAGGATGACTTGCATTTTGTCTTTGTATGGTCGTGGTGGTGAGAGGGGGATGAGTGACGTATTAAGGGTGTCCAGTGCACCGTGTGTGGGCCACAGGGCAGACGGACACACACTGCCAAAATGTCTTCCTGACAGTTCAGAGGTGCTTTGTCTGCTACAGTTCTTGGTGATGCACCACAAATATCACAAATATCAATGTAAAAACAATTCATACACTTAATCCGATTCAGTAATAGCAGACGAGAATCTCTGAGCTTATCCACCTGCACAACTATAGTATTTATTCAAAGAAAGGCTGTGTTCACTACTGTACTCACGCTAATACTCTGATCTTTGAATTCTCCTCACTTTGATTTTTTTTCTTGTAGTTTTATAAATTGGACAGTATGATGTAATGAATTTGGACAGTGTGATGTATTGAATTTGGACAGTATGATGTATTGAATGTGGACAATATGATGTAATGAATTTGGACTGTTTCTTTTCTGCTGAAAGGTCATTTTTATATTTGCTTTGGATAATTTCATGTATGCTGTCAAACTAGTTGAGAAAGCTCCATTTTACCACATAGAAAACATTTTATTTTTCTCTATTAAAATGACTGAATGTATGACTCATCATTGCTGAGTTCATATAAACCACGTAGGTGTAATGTTTTAAAGACAGTTTTACATGGCAGCTTTTACAAAGTGACAGAATGACAGTCTACCCCATATAAAACACTTCAATCATTTATGGAGGCTAAAGAGATTGGACGTTTCTTATTTACCTATACCCTCGTTGAGCTATCTTGAAGTCTATAAATAATTGCTGACATGACGTAGCTTGGTGACTATACTCCCTGTGAATTTTAATGTTGGACATTGCTGTCCCATAATCCAGCCCTCACTTACTTACTGTAACGCAAACTCCCCTGATCTCAGCGCAAGGAGGCACGTCCCATGGCCAGTCTGGGGCCTGATTGGACCTCCCCGTGGCCCGTTAGGACCTTAGGCCCTGGACGCGGAGGGGTCTCGGGACACGATGCCTCTCCTCTGCTGTATCATACCTGTTCACAAGTCCTCCATGAGTACCTTCAGGTCTGGTTGAGTAGAGGAGGATCAGAGCAGGCTGCCCTGTGCCCCTCAGACATGGAGCTGAGCACCGTCGATCCTCATCCTCCAGAATAGCATTTCAAACCCAGTCCACAGCGTCCACTTGCCGGTCCACGTTTTTGCTGTAGCCCGGCTCCCAGTACTCTGCTACGGGGTGTGGTACAGGACTGGACCATCAGGTGGGTCCAGAGAACTTGACTAAGACTCACTGCTTCAAAATGTCTTAAGCTGTAAACACGCACCCACAGAGAGTGCAAGCATTCCAGGTGCTAGTCTAGACTCCAGTACCACACAGTTCACAGTTCACATAGCAAACTACATAGTGAAACAATCTAAAGGTTACTATATAGCTAAAAATATATATATATACAATTATTAATCATCACACTGGCCTTTGACTTGGACCTTTGACCTTCTTCTAAAATGTGAAAGAAATACTGACCCTCAGCCTGTTACTGTGTCAGTGTTCTTCAACAGCTCATCACGTCTGTGTATTGTAACGTAATCGTATGGTTGACAAACAGTCGGCCTTTGCAAACTTTCAAACTGAGTGTTTTTATAATGCAATAAAACCCACGTTGTACCCTTGTAATATACACACACACACACACACACACACACACACACATATATATATATATATATATATATATATATATACACATACACACACACACACATATATATATATATATACACACACACACACATCTATGTGAAGCATGTATTTTAAGCTTTTGTAATTGAAAGGAAATAACCTTACTCTTTCCGTTTGGACATGCTGCTAGACGAACACGTTATGGTGTGTCATCTGTCCTGTGTTCATTCTCGCTGTGTGTAAATGCTGACTAAGTACTGTCTTTACGACTACACTTGAATTCACAAACGGGCTATTATTTTTTTTTTAGAACAAAAAATGTAATGTATGACTGTAAAGTAGACAGGGGTGCCTTCAAACATGTATGTCATCCTTTTAAGACAATCCAGAAAAGCTTGTGTACGACCAAAAGACAATTAAACCCTCTGCAGAATCACGTCAGCTGTCATCTGTGCTCCTCCTTCTTTTAGTTTGACATCATGAGGTTCTTTCTCTCTAGAAGTGGCTGTTTACCAAGATCGTTTTAGCAACCAAAATCATCCAACCTGTCATTATGCTTCTGTAAATACAATATTTTCTGTCCACAGATCTTTCTCTCCTCAGCAAAGGTTACTTATTCAGACTTGAAGAATTAACACAAATAATTATGATTCAGCTAATGATTCACTAATAATTCTGTATAATAATGATTCACTAATAATTCTGTCTAATAATAATTCACTAATAAATTCTGTATTATAATAATTCACTAATGAATAATTATTCTCTCTCGTCTGCAGGAGTGTCTGGACGTGGAGCCCGTTCCCTCTGTATCCCACACTAGGCCAAAGCGTGTGGACTTCCTGTCCGGCGTTTTGATGTTCGACCCTCGGATAGAAGTGGGCGGAGCAACGAGGGGCTCCAGCAGTGATGGAAGCCCCCGCAGTAGTGAAGGAAGCCCTGAGGGGGCGGTCTCTACACTCCTGGCCCCGCCCCACCGGGACCCTGACCAGGAAGAGGGATCCCGCACCCTGGTGCTCATCTCTGCTGGCAACGGGGCCGGATCCCCTGGGAATGGGCTTGTGTCCCCTGGCGACGGCCAAGGAACGCTGGCCGCGCTGACACCCCAGGGCGAGCGGGCAGCGCCAGACGAGTCTGAGCCCGGAACGCTCTCGTCCATCCTCAAGTCGGAGCCGCGGCCCATTGTCATGACGACCGCCGCCGTGATCGCCGGCGGGTCCTCCTCGCCTCCGTTCACGAAAGTGGAGCGCACGTTTGTGCACATCGCCGAGACGACGCACCTGAACGTCATGACGACCAGGCGGCATCTGCCGGGGCTGGACGAAGAGCCGTCGCCTGCACATGAGCGAATGGGGAGGCTGGAAGAGAGGGAGGAAGAAGAGGAGGAAGAAGAGGAGGAGAAGAGAGACAAAGGAGAAGAGAAGGAAAGCATCGGCAAAGGGGTCGTTCTGGAGAGCGCCGTGGAAAGCGAAGACGATGGTGAGAGGAGGGAGGAAGAGGAGGGAGAAGATGAAGATGAACATGAGAGTGAAGAAGACAGGATGAAAAGAGAAGAGGGAGACATTCTGAGCGAGAAAGAGGTTTCAGATCGGAGGGAACGGAGCGATGATCTCAAGGAGGAGCAAAAAGAGAGCGTGGAGGAGAGGAGAGAAGAAGCGGAAGAACAATATAAAAGCATATCTGCAGAGGTGGAGCCAGAGCACTTGGCTGAGTCACATGACCTGCAGGAACCTTCAGCCATTGGACACCAAGCAACTCCGTTTACACAGACCGAACTGGAAGCTAAACCAGAACCAGAACTAGCATTACTTGAGGTGCAAGATCAGAAACAAGACAGGGTATGTCCTACCCCTACTGACATCAAGAAGGAGCTCGAGTTAGGGGAGGTGGCCGCACCTCCGAATGCAGCGGGGGCAAAGTCAGATGACAGAAAGGCGAGGTCTGTGCCCCGCCCTCAGCCCCGCCCACAGAGGCCGAGCCGCATTCCGGTGCTCATGTCGGAAGAGGAGACCGGATCGGACCGGTCGTCTCAGACCAGCCAGGACCAGTCACAGCGAGCCCGTAAAACCCGAGCCCCACACTTAGTCCGCCTTCTTCTGGAGCGAAAGCAGTCGCGCTTGCGCCACCAGTCCACCTCCTCTCCGTCCCCAACCCTATCAGCAACTGCCTCAGAAGACGACACTCACCAATCAGATGACTCGGGCAGAGCGAGAGGAGCAGAGGGACGAATGAGGAGCAGGATCCCGCGGCCAGTCACGCCCATTAAGAAGTCTTCCATCCAATCAGGAAGTGTGACTGTACCTCAAACTCAAAGATCTGCTTCCTTCATTCAGTCTAGGTGGGTGAACTACTTTTTCCAATTCCTAAATAGTTTAAATCACAATGTACCTTCTGCCTCTGAACTCTGAACTTTTGGGGTCATTTCTCTTTCTCCTTCCTTCTGTTTCAGTTCTGTAGGTCCTGGGATGCAAAAGTCTGCAAGTGCCCACATAAGTGTCCAACAGCTACAGCCCAGACCTCAGCTCCGCCTCTCCAAAACACTGCCTCCATGGTCCCACCCATCAGGCCCCTCCCCTTCACCAGGTGGTCGGACAGCTCCGCATAGTCTCTCCCGGCCCGCTGCTCCTCCAAACATCCGTAGTGTAAGCACCTCCCCCCGCAGTTACTCCACCTGCCGCACGGATAGCCCATCCCCCCAGAGGCTTCGCCGACAGCCTATGATTGGAGAGGCGCCGAGACCCTCCCAGCAGCCACGCCCACTGTCAACGTCACAACCAAAGTCCAAACCTCAGGACTCCGCCCACAAAAAGAGCAAGACACACCCAGCATCCACACCGCAGAAAGGGAAGACACACCCAACGGCCACCCCTCCGAAAGGAAGGAAAGATGCATCTGAGACCAAGTCTAAAGGCAGATAATTCCTGTAAGAGCCTCTCCGCATCTGTGGGCATTACGTCTGCTGGCCATCATGCGCAGCCCTGCTTATCTTCTCCATCCCCAAAGCCAACTAGACTATAACAATCGCTCTCTGATACAGGTCTGCGTGTTGTCATCCGACACATGGATCTGAACAAGCTTTGTGGTGTTCTCATTTCAGCTGTGACTGCAACAGCTACTGAAATACCTCTGAAGAGGACCTAACATTCTCTCTCACACACACACACACACACACACATACTCACACGCACACATAAAGTGACCATGATGGCAAAAATGTGTGTGAGAACAAAATCCATACTGACGGAGTGTGTCAGACAGTAGTACACACCCCCCTGCCTTAATACAACCTGCAGCATAATCACAGTAAACCTCACTGTAAGCAGCAGAAGCTGAAATCTGCATACCACACTGTCCCTCCCTGCACACCAACCCACCGCCATCACTCAGTTCATCTCACACCTTTTTATTTCATTGATTTTTTTCATTGAGCTCTTTGAGACACTCGGCTACCTTGAAAGTGTAGCGGTGTTAAATTGAAGAAATGTGCTTTTGCTTCCCCCCAGGTTGATCAAAGGGTGGATATTTCCCAGGTATTTCCTCTATTTTAGATCAGTTTCTCAAACCAAACCAGACCAGTCCCAAACCATCCCAGTCCCAAACCATCCCAGTCCCAAACCATCCCAGACCAGTCCCACACCATCCCAGACCAGTCCCACACCATCCCAGACCAGTCCCAAATTATCCCAGACCAGTCCCACACCATCCCAGACCAGTCCCAAACCAGATCCAGTCCCAGACCAAACCAAGACTGGAAAGGATTTTCAGTAGTGAGCCACATAATGCCAATGACATTACAATTTAGTCTAATACTAAACTCTAAGACTAAACTTAATCTAGGAAACTCTACCAATAATAACTGTACAGTAATGATGCTGTTTCTCTTGGTACTCTAAGCACTGTTTCTTCATAAAGATGGTTAGGGTTAGGGTTAGGGTTCTAACCCTAGGTTTAGGTTTAGATGTTTCTACAGTGAATATGGCATTTCCATAATTAAGGTTGAACAGCACCATATAGTTCTCCCTGAACTCATTTGTTCTTAATTAGGCTTAATTCTTATTTTTACAAAGGACTTCACAAGTCTTACGTAAACGACTGAGTATACATCAGCATGCAGTTGAAGACCAGGTGTACAATCCTAAGTGAATCCAAAAGACCTACACCAAAAAACGGCAAAACCTACACTTCCCTTAGACGAATGCTGTTAACATTTCAGAGCATCACAAACACATGTATTCTCTTTCATAACAGAACAGAGAGTTTGCACTGGCGTTAATATGTGCAATGCCTCCAGTTACTGTGATACCTGGGAGTTACTGTGATACCTAGCTCCACAGTAACTACGGTGATACCTAGCTCCACAGTAACTACGCTGATACCTGGCTCCACAGTAACTACGGTGATACCTAGCTCCACAGTAACTACGGTGATACCTGGCTCCGCAGTAACTACGGTGATACCTGGCTCCGCAGTAACTACGGTGATACCTAGCTCCGCAGTAACTATGGTGATACCTGGCTCCGCAGTAACTACGGTGATACCTGGCTCCGCAGTAACTACGGTGATACCTGGCTCCGCAGTAACTACGGTGATACCTGGCTCCACAGTAACTACGGTGATACCTGGCTCCACAGTAACTATGGTGATACCTGGATCCACAGTAACTACGGTGATACCTGGCTCCAGCTAATGCACTTACATTTTTAAATACATGCATACACTAGCACAAATTCATATGAGTAAGTAAAATATGTCAGTATTTATGTATTTATTTATTTAGAAACTAAGTATACCCTATAAACGCACTGGCAAATCGCCTCTCTGCATCAAAGTTGACTTAAATCACTCCTGCATTTCACTGTTAAGCATTCACACTTCATCAAACACCGTCCATCCATCCGATTGGTCTGCTTGTTCCTGACACACTCTCTGATAGGCCCATTCATCTTTGTGACCGGCACTATACCGTTGGCATGCCTTTGGTTATTTTCCATTTCTGTTTCTATAATGTTCTATTAAAAATATGTAGATATTATAAGTACTTTTCAAAATAAATTTATATTTATTTTTTTCCAATTATGGATCAAATGAATGTAATATAAAAATTAGAAGATAGTGTTGTATTTATGTTTTTTATTTTTAGTTTTAAGTGTACCATGGTCAGTTTACATAAGTGTAGAAAAATACTGTAGGGCCAGAAAGCTACCCATCTACCACTTAAAAATGAAATGTGACCAGAAAAAGTGAGCTTTATCAGACATCATCAGACTACAAACGGAAAATATGAGCTTTATCAGACATCATCAGACTACAGGCAGAAAAGGTGAGCTTTATCAGATGTCTTCAGACTACAGGCAGAACAGGTGAGCTTTATCAGATGTCTTCAGACCACCAGAACTAGCTACAACTTGGTAATCTGTGTACTAAAAACGGGATTATCAGAACACTGAAAACACTTAACATTTTAAATATGAATGCAACTGTGACTACTGATTTTCATACAAAGCAGTGTAAGATCAGTACAGGAATATAGAGCAGCGCGCTCCTTAAGACATGACGATACATCTCCGGTTTTATTCGCTATTACAATACAGGGATGTACAAATAATCCCTGTTCAATCCCTGATCAAAATGCCCCAATTTGTTCCTGTTTCATATGACTGCATTTGAATATCAGTGTGTAAACAGATTGACGGAGGTGTGTTATGTGTAACAGAACGGGGTGTGGCCAGTTTCACGAATGTGTTGACATGCTTGCTCTATCAGTGGTGGTGCTTACCCTGTTTTCTGGTGCAGTCCCAGAGTTCTGTCCTCACAGCAGAAAATACTACTGCAATCAACATAAATCATTACACTCTGAAAAATGTAGCCTTTGGTTTGTTGATATGCGTGTGTGTGTGTGCGCGTGCAGAAGTGTATATATACAGACACATGTTACTGGTGTGTGCGCGTTAGTGTGTGTGCTAGCCTTAAAGGAGAGCTTCCTACTGAAAGGTTTTGTCTTTGCTGCACAACAGTTGCATGCTGTATGATCTGAAAGGAACAGAGAAGCGTTCCAGAATTTTCTATCTGGAGTGTTCCAGAAGAGCTCTAACTTTCTCTCTCTCTCTCTCTCTCTCTCTCTCTCTCTCTCTCTCTCTCTCTCTCTCTCCGGCTACGAACGAAAGAATTTGAATAGACGGAGATAAAAAGGCAGATAAAAAGATGTGAAACATGGTGAGATCAGAGATGGTTGTCTTTCATCCCAGAGTGTCACCCTCTCCCAGCTCAACCACTAAGGAGGAAGGAAGTCTTGCATGAGCGCAGGTTTCTTAAAAGAATCATGATTACCTAAATGCTTATATTAATTTCCAACTTTTCTGACCAGTTATCCAAACTATCAGCGATGCCAATCAATAAAACAAAAATCACATAAATATGTGTTGTCTCTGTTTGGTGGCACCTCAGATTTCACGAGCATACAGCACAGACGATGCCAACACAGCAGTGCTTTGCATTTAAAAAACGTATCCTATTAAATTCCATCCCAAGTAAAAGTAAAAAAAAATTGTCATAGTTGAAGAGTAAAAAGTTCAGTTGTATCTATAACATTAAGCAGTGTAACTATATAAAGTTTAGCAGTGTAACAATATAAAAATGCGTTGCTCTTTAAATGGTTATTTCTAAACATAAACGGCCTTGTAACCGTCTCTAGACTTAGTTCATATCCATCAGGGTTCACAAACAGCAGTTTGAATTTGTTCAGCCCTCAGTGTTCCGTAGCCAGTAGGTATAAGCACATGATACAGAGAGAAGTTCTAACTGAGGGGCAGACACACTGATTATAGAATGAACCAAATGCCAGAATGTTCAGATTGAGGGTCACAGATATTGTAGATATAATTGCAGATATAATTGTAATTCTCTTACAATTATAATGTAAGATTTCTGTGAAATGCAGCAGTAAACATGCCCTTTATACACATACCAACAGTGAAAAGAACGAGTGATACACTAATGGTAACCAACCTTATAAGTCCTAAATTATCTGAGTGATCTTCCATTTCTGTTGTTGTTTTTAAGGCTAAATGACAGCAATACCACCACGAGAGGCCATCAAAACAGCACGTTAAAAGTCTATAATAAAAACTTGTATATCTTGAGTTCGTTATCAACTCTGCAGAAGTATTCTTCTGTAGTATACTATTTTTAGAGTCTTCCTTAGCTAATGTCAGTACATGTCACCTGCTTGCTGAAATACACAAATTCTCGTTTCTAAAGCCATCTGTGTAGAGAGCGCCAGGGTGAATCCCCACGGCGATAACGTGGGGGTGTATTTGGAAGGTGCACAATGAGCACTGATCGCGGTTGTTATGCTATTCACAGCGTGGCGCAACTCTGGTGTGCAGTCCAGCGTTTATACAACCACTTACACGTGTGCCAGTGCTGTTATTATGTATAGACATTTACATAGTTAACAAGAAACGAAACTGCTAGAAGAGGTACGGTCTCACGAAAATATTTAAATATATAAGTCAAAGACCGAACTGATTGGCTGAGGTCATGGGCGTGGTAGTGGGGGGGGGGGGAATGTGGACCTGACTACCCAGGGCCTGAGTAGGGAGAGGGGCCCATAAAAATCCAGATTTTCTTTTTTGGCATTTATAGGGGCCCACTGACATTGAGAGTGTACAGGGCCCAGAATTTGCTGCTACGCTCCTGGCTGAGGTTTTCGACGAAGGTTTTAATGTAAAGTTGCAAAGACGCTGTTTTTGACCCCACAACAATATCACAGTGTTTCTGTTAGTATCCAGTAATAAATAACAAGTTGGATTTTTGTGTTGTGCTTTTGTATTGTGTTACCTTGACCTCATATCACTACAATCACTTCTAGACTTAAAGCCCCTCATAAATTCAGCGGCGGTCTTCAAAGAGCAGACTTTGTCCAACTCCAAATCTCGCTCGTGAAATAGGCTGCTGTCTAACTGGGTGGGTTGTCTGAGAAACCCAGACTCCTGGAGGGTGAGGTTCAGAGTTTACCTTCAGCTCGAATCCACTGAACGCACGTGCTGCTACAGGTGAGTTGATTATTTAATTTTCTCAATGGATCTGCCTAAATAATTACATGTGCAGTTTGATAAGGTTGAAGGGACTGTCATTCTAGCACATTTATGCCTGAGATCTTTGACGCCTCTTCTAAACATTTGAGATGTTCAAGCATGTAAATGATTTCCAGCAGTATTGTGAGATATTTAGCAAACCACATATATGATGCAGAGAGTCGCTGCTTGTCAGGCACTGGTCCTACTTGCTGAACACCACAATCTCGTCCACTGCAGTCGGTGAAATTCAAGCTAAAACCTGTGCATTTTTTGTTGGACAGACTTTTTTGGGGGGACAAATAACACAGCCTGCGTTCATCAGTCATTCATTTATTTCAGATAATTTGTTTTACCTGAGAGTGATTTAGTGGACACATTGAAGGTCTTGAATTCACTGTTCAAAATAGAAATTGCTTCTAACTCCAAGAAGCTTCTACATGTCTGGGTGCAGCAGGACACAGTTCTGCTTTTCAGGGTGATGGAACAGGCCAGGAAAATGCTGCATGTGGTTCAGTGTGTTTTAAGAGTTCGTTAGGAAAGTCATACTGGGGAAAACTGTCAAAGTGGCATCTAATGCAGTTCTCCAGTATCATCTCTAGGGGCTTCAGAGGTAATCGGCTTTTTTATGTATACATCGTTGATTCACAGAAAAGTCTAATGTTTTCTGAGAGGTGGTTTCCATCTCCAAGGTTCTCCAAGATATGGTATTGGTGCTTGGCATAAAGAATCCAGAGGGGGTCGAGATATAGGTTAATTTATTGATTGATTGATTAACTGATCCACTGCATGATTGATTCCTCAGGTCAGGATGAAGTTTGAAAGCATCCTAGCCGAGACAGATGGGTTTGGACGCTACCAGATTGCCCTCATTATCCTGCTGGTGTTTCCTCGCATCACCCTTCCTTGTCACTTCTTGTTATATAATTTTATCGGCGCCATTCCGTCCCACCACTGTGCCACCACGTCTCTGGATGACGAATGGATTTTTGAGAATCTGACACGGGAGCAGCGACTGACCGTCAGCATCCCAAAACAGGAAGACGGGGCATTTGCTTCCTGTCACATGTTCCCAGAGCCCCAGTTCCACCTGCTGAATAGCTCAACTAACACCACAGCACTCCCTGTGGTCCAGTGTCCACATGGATGGGAGTATGACAACAGCACATTTAAGTCCACTTTGGTTACGGAGGTACCTGACATTTACAGAGTGAGATCAAGAATTGATGTTACAACCAAATATACAACTCATATGTATCTCTTTCGTTTCTCTGCAGTTTAATCTAGTTTGTCAAACAAAGGGACTAACCAAAGCATCGCTCTCCATTTTCTTTGTTGGTGTCATGTTTGGGTCTGTAATCTATGGCATCCTTTGTGACAAGTAAGACCATTCTAGCACTGGAATTTACTGATGAGCTTGTTAGTAGAACACTCCTTAATTAATCTCCACCCCCATCAACACCCCCCATCAGCACAAAATCTCCCTGGACAGCAGGTGTAGATGTTATGAATGTTGTGTGATATATACACACGGTAGAGAAGAGCAGGGTAAGATGAGACCTATAGCTTGAATAGAACCAGTGGGTACGGTGCAGGATGGGTGTCAGCATCTGAAGGCTAAGCAGTGCTCTTAACTCGAATAGCTAAACATGTAATCTTGAGGCTCATTTTGCATTATGAGGTAAACTGATCCAGCTGACAGTTTAATTGGACCCAGCTGAGAAATTGATTAACCAGATTTTAAGTACAATTCCAAATACTGTGATTTAATAACTTAATCCCTCATCAAAGCGATTGCACTGGTGTTCATGAAATAAATTTGATGAACCTGAATATGGGTTGATAAGTCTCTAAGATTACAAAATAGACAGACATAGCAGTCTTAAATTGAATAAAAGTTGTCAGTGTAGACTCCCAACTGTGTGGTTGGTACAATGGTGGCAAACTTTCTAGCCATTTCTTAACAAACAACCTATTTAGTTATGACAGAAATCAATCACAGAAAATGCTATGAATTATGTACCACTCCATGCTGGTTGTAGGGGAACCAAGAAGCAACACTGCCCAAGAACCTGGAGCCCCTATCTGGGTTTCTTCTGTCTTCGTCTGACTATTAGATGCTGCGTGTAATATATTAAATATTATGTCATTTATTGTTAGGATGCAATCAGCAAATATGTGACTGACCTTTATGAATATGCATTTCACATCCAGTGCTACTTACAGACACCACCTTGGAAAAGGGAGTTTAGCAACCCGCACCTACACCTACTGCACCTACACCTACTGCACCTACACCTACTGCTCATTCAGCCACAGGTTTTTACACACTGGCAGATCACCAATATATCTGATAAATTACTTTTAATGTCAGACTGGTTGTGCCAGATATGCCAAAAAAAACTTTGACAGGCAAAAAAATAATATACCTACTATTTCATCGGTATGATCCTTCTTCCCACAGAAAGATGCTAATACAAAATGTAAATTTAGGTTAATTTGACAAAAATTGTTTATGGTTGCCCAGACACATGTTTCATGGATCAACTTGCCCACTAGATCATCTTACCCCATTGTCCCCAGTATAGTGAGGTCAAGATCAAGATAAAACCTCAAATTTTTAAAAAGATTTCAGTACATGAGTAAAATGCTCTCCAATATTTGTCCTTAATACCAAAAACAGCAAGATATTCATTCATTCATTATCCGTACCGCTTATTCCCGCTAGTCGGGGTCACGGGGGGCTGGAGCCAATCCCAGCATCTCCGGGCGAAGGCAGGGTACACCATGGGCAGTTCGCCAGTCCACCACATGGCCAACACGCACACACACACACACACTCACACTCACACCTACGGGCAATCTAGAGTGACCAATCAACCTAAGATACATGTCTTTGGACTGTGGGAGGAAACCGGAGTACCCGGAGAAAACCCACGCAGGCACAGGGAGAACATGCAAACTCCACACAGAGCAGCCCAGACCGAGAATCAAACCCAGACCGCTTTGCTGTGAGGCGACAGTGCTAACCACCACACCACCATGCCGCCCCAACAGCAAAATATTCATTTTTAAAAACATTTTAAGGTCATTGAGAACATAAAGTGGTCTTAATGCATCACCTCCAAACAAGCTGCAACATCCAAAAACACAGATATGTTTCCTTGTGACACCTATTGCAAATAGTGCTATATAAATAAACATGGATTGGTTGGTTGGTTGATTGATTGATTGTCACCAGCATTTGTCAATAGGCTCTCAGCATCTGGAGATGTGTGTGTGCAGGTATGGGCGGAGGACAATGCTCCTGGTGTCCTACGTGTCCGCCCTGGTCTTCAGTACAGCCAGTGCCTTCTCCACTGGCTTAATCATGTTTACTGTCTTGCGCTTTCTCACCGGATTCAACCTGGCTGGAATCAGCATAATATCCATTGTTCTCAGTGAGTCGAACTGCAGCCTTCTCCTGGTCTTCATCCTATCTGATGTTCCTCTGTACCTTTTGTTTACTCAGCATAAGGGTTACAAACTCTGTTTTCCTGATTGGAAATCTGCGAACTGTGTTGGACTCTGGAGTTAGGTACCCCCTATCTAGAGTTTGTATCCACACAAGGCATGTGGTGTGGATGGACACGTCTGTTACAGCTACTTTGTAACTTGAGTCTTTGGGTCACCGTTGCAGTTTGGTTAGTTGAGTCTGTTCAGTCACCCTTTGCTTTGAGCATAAATTTACAAAAAAAAATTAAGCTGGTCTGGAAACCACAGTTTGTCCTTTTGTCAATATCTTACTCATTTTACTGTCTGTAGTGAAAGGCCGTCCACACAATTCTCTCAATACTCTTTAGATGTCAACCCATCTTTTCTAACACCCCACCACTTTTAAACCTTTTCCCTACTACAAAATTCTTAGCCCACTGGTTAAAATGTTAAGTATGAAGGAGTTAACCAATGACCTAAGTTCACAGGTCTCCTGGCAGATCATGTTAGGTAGTTATGGCATCATCAAAATGGAGAGACCATACAGCAGATAACAATAAATCTTAAATAAGACTGAACATTAGTCTTGTCTTTATCTGTCTTATCTTAGGTTCACTTGTTTGTTTACTTGTCTCTCACTCACTAATTTTCTACAGATCTTCACAGATATTTCAGATTATCTGAACAACCGCTAAGAGGAAATAACATCAAGATACAATTATGCGTCATTGTGTTTTACTGTTTTTGTTTCACTGTATGAGAATCATGAAAACAATAACTTAATTTAGTTGTTCATTCAGTATGAATACTGTTCTGGGATCAGCATCTGTGCATGTCATATACTATATGGTATACTACATGAAATGCTGCTAATATTGTATGGATATTAAGTATTTTGACAACTTACAGTATTTGGCGTGTGTGTTGTAGGTATTGAATGGGTAGACATCGAGCACCGTACATTCATTGGGGTATTTGGTAGCATTGCCTGGACTATGGGCAATTTGATGCTGGCTGGAATCGCTTATATGGTCACTGATTGGAGGATGCTGATCATCACGGTAACGACTCCGCTTGGACTCGCTGTAGCCACCTGGTGGTAAGGCAGTGGTGCTATTCATAAATATAAATATTTAAAATGTATGAATATGTACGTTTGCGTGAAACACACAAGCACAGGTCAAGATCCTCTCGTGGTTACATTCCTTGCACAACCGTGCTGTCTAAATCCAGCTCTGGAGAGCTGACATATTCCATAGTGCATAGCATTGTCCATTTTCTAGCATCTTGGACAATTAGAATCAAATAATCCTACATCTTGGGGTGCAGAACTAACGGAGCCCAAACACAAAACGAAGGAGCATTGAGGCAAACAAATCCCCCACTAGCCCAACCCACAGATTCACTTCTAATGTGGGGGTTTTTCATACAGTGTTGCACAGCTGTGGTACGGGCGGGTTTTGACTTTGTGGTTCTCTCCACAGGTGGATCCCTGAGTCAGCACGGTGGCTGATAGTCAGCGGGAAGATAGACAGGGCGTATGGGTACCTGCAGAGGTGTGCCAGCGTCAACGGGCGACAGGACTTCACAGCCAGGATCAAACCACAGGTGGATAAGACTGTGCTCCTGTTTCAGCCTAAGCACATTGCTGCATGTTGCTCCTATACAACACACAGTGCACAATGTAGAGCACATTGTTGCATTCATGTGGAATGGAGAGAAGATTGTTACACCCAGTATGGAATGCAGAGAAGATTGTTACACCCGGTATGGAACACAGAGAAGATTGTTACACCCAGTATGGAATGCAGAGAAGATTGTTACACCCGGTATGGAACACAGAGATGATTGTTACACCTGGTATGGAACACAGAGATGATTGTTACACCCAGTATGGAATGCAGAGAAGATTGTTACACCCAGTATGGAATGCAGAGAAGATTGTTACACCCAGTATGGAACACAGAGATGATTGTTACACCTGGTATGGAACACAGAGATGATTGTTACACCCAGTATGGAATGCAGAGAAGATTGTTACACCCAGAATGGAACACAGAGAAGATTGTTACACCCGGTATGGAACAAAGAGAAGATTGTTACACCCGGTATGGAACACAGAGATGATTGTTACACCCGGTATGGAACACAGAGATGATTGTTACACCTGGTATGGAACACAGAGATGATTGTTACACCGAGCATGGAATGCAGAGAAGATTGTTACACCGAGCATGGAATGCAGAGAAGATTGTTACACACTGTGTGGAATGCAGAGTAGATAGTTCATGCAGAATGCAGGGCAGGATGCTGTTTAACCTCCATATTGTTTTGTTTTCTCTTTATTCCGGTTTTCATAGTTTTCATTTGATTAGAAATTGATACTTTTGAGTCTCTCTTTCTCTCATTCTTTTTGCAACTCTTTTTTGTCTTTCCATTACTCCTACTGTAACATTCTGTCTCCATCTCGTTTTCTCATTTTCAGACTCTGTCGACTGTAGTAACGGCCGATAAACAGGGTCACAATTATACCTACTTAGACCTCATCAAGACCCCACGCTTAAGGAGACTGACCCTCTTAACCGGCTTTGTGTGGTAAGTGTGTGACCACGTTTCTGCAAGAGACACGCGAGGACAATCAGGAGCATGTTGTGCACGCTCCACCTCCACAGGTACGGCGTGGCCTCCACCTACTACGGGATCAGTTTAAACATCACAGGCTTTGGCTTGAGCCTCCACCTCACCTACTTCATCTACGCCGCCATCGAGCTGCCCGCCAAGATCCTCGTCTACTTCACTCTGAAGAGGTTCGGCCGGCGCCACAGCCAGGTGGGCACTCTCGTGCTCACGGGAGTCTGCATCATCAGCAACATCATCCTTCCTAAAGGTGCCGTTTAGCGCATGCTACATACCGTCTGTTTTCACATGGATGCTGTAACATGGATATCCTACTGTGTGTGTGTGTGTGTGGGTGGGGGGGGGGGTCAAATATGTCCAAACACATCACAAAAAAGATGTGTTAAAGCACAAAATATCTGCATTGGTAGAAAAATTTTTTGGCAATGAATGGCTTTTATGTAGAGTAGCCTTTTATTTTTAAACTTGTTGAAATGAGCCAAAATATTTCCTTTTGCTTACAGGGGTTGGGGATACAATTAGGTAGGCTGCAGAAACACTATATAAGACTATGTGTATGTGTGCATGTGTTCATGTGTGTGTGTGTGTGTGCGCGTGCATGTGTTTAGACTACTGGACATTTCGCACAGTTATGGGAGTGTTGGGTAAAGGGCTGTCAGAAGCCTCCTTCACCACTGTGTTCTTATACACCACAGAGCTCTACCCAACAGCCGTAAGGTCAGTCACAACACGAACTGCTCGTTTCAAACACAGGATCACATGACTGTGAATGACTGTGCATATTAACAGTCATTCACAGTTCTGAAATATTTCATTTGTGCTAATTAGAGAACTTTATAAACCACTATGTAAAACTTTACACTTTAGGGGATCTACTGGTTGATTGTAAATCCCAGTTTATTCTTAGAATGGGAAATGATGAGCCACAACAGTCATGCAAATAAATGATAAATGTCAGTTTATTATTAATATTGTTGTTGTTTTTGTTGATCCTAATTTCGGTTCACCGTTTACCACCACAAAATGTAAACGGATGCTGCCCTTTACCACTACATTGTTTATATTATTAAATATATTTACACTTATATCGTGTTTGGCTTGAAAGGCAGGCTTAGTTTCAGCTGATGGCGAATATGGCTGATTTTTTCCCCTCCTGGTGTCTTCCGACCGTGACTTGTACGGTTCAAACTAATGGGACACATCAGTCTAACTCATTAACTCCTCCCCTCCACTCTCTCCTCCCCTCCCCCCTGTGGGCGGAGCAGACAGAATGGGCTGGGCTACACCAACTTCATGGCCCGGCTGGGCGCCTCCATCTCTCCTCTCATTATGCTACTGGAGGAGGCGTGGCTCCTCCTTCCCCAGGTGGTCTTCGGCACAATGGCTGTCTGCACAGGACTAGTTGCCTCCCTTTTCCCAGAGACCAACCACGCACGACTCCCCGAGACCATCGCAGACATCGAGCAGGAGAGGTATCAACATGCCCGTAGCAGTAGTTACGAAGAGAGCTAGCATAAGGTGTTTAACATAGGAAGCTTATATAGTGTAAGTGCAGCCTACCTGTCAGACTGGGGCGTGTCATTCTGGAGAGATTCATTCCCAGTTTCACCTGTTGACATTTTTTTTTGTTTTTCGTACAGAAAAAGATCAATCTGCCTGGAGCAGAGTGAATTTCCACTGAACATGGAAGTTAATGAAGACAGCGCTTCATAGCACACACACATAAACACAAACATGTATGCACACACATGTGTACACATGCATGCACACACACAAATGTTCACACACACATATGCGTACACACACATACAAACATGTATGCACATACAAACATGCACACGCACACACACATACACACATACTTTATCCTGTTTAAATAATGTAAATAAAAGTTGATGTTTCAGTCTGTTATGGTCATTTGTGATTTTGTGAAATAGCATAAGAGCTTATACACCACTAAACATAAAAAGCTGAATAAAAAAACTCAGAATTTTGCATTTTAACCCTCATTCACGGTGTTACGGTGGTGTTCATCATCATGCCACTCTTAGTCCCTACAACACTGCCCACATCATCACCTTCCTCAACACAGAGCACAACGTTCTCCATCACTAGTGGGATGGACCAGAACAGCTGCTAAAGTACAAAACTGCTTCACTGAACACCCACAATTAGTTGGTGGTGGTTACCAACCCCACTGTTGTATTTCCCTCCTCCAGGTGATGGAGGAAGCTTGTGGTGACATTGATGGGGGAGCATGACAGGGGTGGATATGTCACTCCAGAAGGTGCCCTGCTGTCTGGCCAGAGAGGACATCAGCTGTGATGTCTATGAGATCTTGCAGCCAGACCCAAATATGAACCAATCTGGTTATATCACAGTTACAAGCCTTCTTTGGCTCTTTAGGGTGACTAGATGTCCTCTTTTTGAGACTTAAAAAAATGTTCGGGCAGGATTTCACAAATGTGCAGGATTTTGTTTTAATAGAGCTCAAATAGAAAATAGAGAAGCGTGTGGTTCACCAAGTAGCTACGTGAGAAGGGCGGTGTGGAATTAGCCTAGAATTGTTGGATACTTCTGGCATTATTGCAGAAGTCTTTACCAAAATAAGGTTTAAAATTGCACAAGGCTCCTACAACAATAATCACAGTAAATTACGTTTTGTAATGTAAATTATGTCCTGCGGAGTGACTTGGATTGGCAGGTTTTTTAAACCTGGATGGACAACTATATCATTTAGCTTTGATGTGAAGGCTGGAGGGTGAGTTTAAATCTTTTATTAATTTATCAACTTTTATCATTTCTGTCAAACGATTAATGTGTCCATTTTTGTTGGTCATTTGGTGTGACAGTTCTACTTTGAGAAAATTAAAATATTTTTAAAACTCACTTAATAAGGTTAAAAACACTATACCTGTATATTCATTCAGTTATCAAAATGATCAAGATTAGTTATGTATGGGAAGGATTCAACATGGACACAATGATGTAAATGTCCTGTGGTATGAGAAATGATTTGAGAAATGAACACAAGAAATGAAGTACTTTATTCAGAGTGCTTCATGCTTTCTCTTCTACACTCAGTGACAGAGGATTTAAATATTTTATTCATGCATTTCCATATAAGGCTACGGTGGCCAAGGAGGCCCATCGTGCTGCCAAAGAAAAACGTGTTTCAAATAGACAAAGCAAATTCATCAAAATGACAACGCGTACACTACATTTCGGAAACGTGCTGCAAATTCAGAAATGCAAAAATTTAAATTTAATAATAATATTCAATCAGAACACTCGCTTATCATAGTTCATTCCCTAATTTGTGTGTCTGTCCCTCAGTTAGAACTTTTCTTCCTCTTCTTATTAAACTTTGGAAGTCTTTCCTGACACCCGTATGTTGTGAATCTGTTCTCCTGGTGCCAGCTACTTAACACTATGGGCTGAACAAATATATAATGCTGTTTATGAACCCTTGTGGCTGTGATATGTCTAGAGACTATATCAAAGCCTTTATACTGTATAACAACTCTTGTGAATAAAAGTCTGTAGGTTTTTAGCCAGAAACAAGAGTTATACAGTATCTCCTTAGGTTGAACGGGACTGAATGAGTGAATCCCTTTAAATGTAGCTAGCTAGCTATTTAAATGCTAACTAAAGCTTAATTACCTAGCTAGTTACATTTAAAGAGCTTTACTAATTCAGTCCTGTTCTATATAATGAGATATTGTATAACACAACTCATGTTTCTTGTTAAAAACTAGTTAAAAAATAATAACTGACAATGATCCAAAATGAAACAAGGTTTTCATATTGGTTTAATCATTTATAGATTTCCACTGATTGTATAGTGAATTATGAAATTTCCTATGTCTATGTACATATCTACATATAGAAGCATTCAGTTACTTAGTCATCCAGTACACAGAAGTTCATTCAGATCCATTCATGGAGCACTGCCACGTGCACTTCTCATTCAGCTGTGTCTGCCAAACCCATCGTCAGTTACACAATTCATGCAGTAAAGATCCTCATAACCACATGGTCTCTGTTTACAGATGATTGTATGAATAGATGATGATTAAATGTAAATGTAAATGGACTAACCAGGGTCTGCGGCACCTTCTCTGTTCTCGCCTCATTCTCAAGACACATGTGAGGAGTCTCCTTGTTCAGCTTCCTAATCTGATCGTTAGGGCTTTTCTGTCTTGTTTTTCATAATTAGGCTTTAATTGGTGGTTTGAAGCTTGTGGTCCGTTTCAGAGATCTAAAGGATGAAGTTCGAGGATCTGTTGGAAGAGGTTGGGGGCTTGGGGCGTTTCCAGATTACACTGCTTCTCATGCTGGTGATTCCGAGGCTCACACTGCCGTTTCACTTCCTGTTGAATAACTTCATGGCCGCCATTCCTTCTCACCACTGTGCCACCACGTTTCTGGATGACGAATGGATTTTTGAGAATCTGACACGGGAGCAGCGAATGACCGTCAGCATCCCAAAACAGGAAGACGGGGCATTTGCTTCCTGTCACATGTTCCCAGAGCCCCAGTTCCACCTGCTGAATAGCTCAACTAACACCACAGCACTCCCTGTGGTCCAGTGTCCACATGGATGGGAGTATGACAACAGCACATTTAAGTCCACTTTGGCTTCTGAGGTAATTTTCTGTGCATTTGGCTTCTGAGGTACTTTTCTGTGTATTTGGCTTCTGAGATCATTTTCTGTGTATTTGGCTTCTGAGGTCATTTTCTGTGTCTTTGCCATTTCGATCCACTCTCTCTCTGCTTATACTGTCTTCCTCTCTGACTCTTTGAATAAGCTGTAATAAATAAAAACTACAGTACCCAACTAATTAGTCAACACCCTATCAACACGCCTCCTTCTCTTTCAGTGGGACTTGGTGTGTGACAGGAAGGGCATGAACAAAGGCACCGCCACCATCTTCTTCACTGGCGTGATGGTGGGAGCTGCAGTATTCGGCATTCTGAGTGACAGGTGAGGTGCTCAGAACCTTAACGTGATATTAACCAACATCCTATAAAGCGTACAGTTCATATGAGCCTACAGGTTGTTCAGAAAGCGAGCTTATTTTTCACATTCTCTCTAACCTACCTCATCCGTGGCCTTTTCAGGTACGGCAGGAAACGCATGCTGCTGGTGTCGTACCTGCTAACCTCTGTCTTCGGCATCAGCAGTGCCCTCTCAACCTCCTACGTCATGTTTGCTGCCATGAGGTTCTTGACTGGACTGGCACTCTCTGGCATCAGCATCATCTCCATCGTGCTCTGTGAGTGGGAGACTTGGCCTGCACACAGATGACTTACAGCTCTCTCAAAAAATGTCAGCGCTGGAACTGACACAGATGGCCTGTTGGGTATCAGTACATGAAACAATGAACCATGAAACATTGAAACGCGAACTATTCGCGAGAGGTGAAGAGCTGGTTCTTGTCTTTTCTCGCCGAAGGTGTGGAGTGGGCGGACATCAAGCACAGGACCTTCATGGGAGTCATAGTCTCTCTAGACTGGTCTCTCAGTACCATGATACTGCCGGGCATCGCTTATCTCTTCAACGACTGGAGGCTCTTGGTACTCGTTGTGACATCTCCTGTTGGACTAGCCATAATCACATGGTGGTAAGAGTCATGCACATCACTGTTGTGAGTTTTGGTAAGTGACTGACCTGATTCAACGTAAAAAGCAACGTAAAAGACGCCTATCAATGTTTCCCAGTCCCATTACACCACTGCATGCCAACTATGTCCTATAGGTGGATACCAGAGTCAGCACGATGGCTGATAGCCAATGGCAGACTAGATGAGGCCCATCACTATCTCACCAACTGTGCCTCAGCCAATCACAGGAAGAAAGTGCTAAATGACATCAAGCCACAGGTAATAGTAACTACGGATTGGATTTTAACAAGACATTCAAGTTGACAACATTTCATTATAAATTAAGCAAGTTCTGACAAATAATTTTGAAAAATAATTGTTGTATTGGGTTTTCATTGTTCGCAATTAAATTTGTGTTGTCTATCTAATAAAGTTGTCTAGCTAATATTAGCATCAGGTAGTTTTCATTCATTTTAAGGTTTTAAGTTGTATTTTATTTAAGTCAATTTAAGTCAGTGTTTCGGTGGACAGTTTTGGTTTTGTCGGCTACTGAGAAAGAGCATATAAAATGCTGAGTAACACAAATGGAAACCCTTAAAATATAGACTAAATTCTGAATAAGTCCAGTTCTCCCTCACCTTTGATCTTTAACATTTTAGACCCTCTGCACTGTTATCATCTCTGAGGAAGACAGGAAGTACACATATCTGGATTTACTCAAGACTCCGATGCTAAGGAGACTGACTGTCCTCACTGGAATCACCTGGTATTTTTCTTTGTTCCAAATTTATTCCAGGGGGTAACTGCAAGTTACTCCAAGATTTACACGGAGTAACGACATTGTTGTCACGATCTTGTGTTGTTGTTACCTCCTCGGTTGTTTCCATGGCCTGTTATTGGTTTCACCTGTGTCTAGTTTAGTCCCTTGTTTGTTACTGGCTTCACCTGTGTCTAGTTTAGCTCCATGATTTATCTGTTAGTTGGTTTCGGTTTGGCCCCTGTATGTTGGTTTTATCTCCACGTTCTGTTCTCTTGTTTGCACGTCTCACTTACCTGCTTTCTTTAGGATTTGTACTTTGATTTGCTCCCTTGTTTTGTTTCATTGTCGTTAAATTCCTCCCGCACTTGCGTCAAACCTCTTGTTCCGTCTGGCTTGTAGTCGTTGTACTGTATACAGAGGTAGTCAAAATTGCAGGGAAGTCCACAAGGTTTCCAGGGAAAGAGGAACCAATTAAGGGAAGGACTATGAAGTTTGGGGGTGTGGCTGTTCTTCTGGCGTTTGTACTCTTAGGGACGTTCCACTCCAGATTAGGGGACACTGCCTCATATTCCTTTCTTTGGCTGTTTCCGTCACGTGGGACCGCCACATGTATTGCATCTGCAGTCGTCTGATTCTTCTCTACTGTCATGATGTCTGATTGGTTCTCCCTTACTTGAATATATATCCACCCGATCTTAGTCTTGTGGGTTTGTTTGTTTGTGTGTTTGATGCAAATATATATTTATCATTTAAATGGTTTTGAATATTTCAGCGTTACTTTTATATTTTAAATAACTGTATGGCATTTCAAAGGTTTAACACTAAACCCCCAACCCCCCCCCCCAGGTTTGGAGTCGCATTCACATATTATGGAATAAGTCTAAACGTCGCAGGGTTTGGCCTAAACCTCTTCCTGACACAGTTCATCTATGGTGTCATAGAAATACCAGCCAAGTTGCTGATCTACCTGAGCTTACTCCATGTGGGCCGCAGGTACAGTCAGGTGGGCACTCTCATCATGACGGGCCTCTGCATTGCAGTTACCATTCTCATCCCTAAAGGTAATGAGAACATCAGATCCATATAATAACATTTGAGAGTGTATTATACCCTTCAATTACTGTGTATGTTCATATCTAACGTTATATGCTGTATACCTACTGCTCTTATTTCAGTTTCATTGTTCACTTATGTATATGTATGTATGCAAATATGTATGCAAATTCTGAATTGAATGTTCTTACATTTCAGTTTTTCAAGGCAGTTTTTTTAGCAGCAGTAACTCAGCAATTGCTACGAAACATATCTTAACAATACATTGACAAAACCAAAAGACCTACCAAACGAGAGGGCCTAACCATAATCACCTTCACTGTCACATCATTTTTGCCTTTCTTCAGAGAAATGGCTTCCTCGTACTATAGTTGCGGTGTTGGGCAAAGGCTTCTCTGAGGCGTCCTTCACCTCTGTGTTCCTGTACACCACTGAGCTTTACCCGACAGTCCTACGGTGAGCTGCCAACTGCAGTCACTGCTTACACTCCCACTGTGTGATGCTAGCAGGCTAATAATTACAAAACTATAGGTGAACAGTATTACGTTTATGTGTGTGTGTGTATACACATGTGTATGTTTGTGTCCATACATATGTCTGTGTGTGTGTGTGTGTGTGTGTGACCACAGGCAAAATGGTTTAGGCTTTTGCTCTTGTGTGGGCCGTGTGGGAGTGTCTGTGGCCCCTCTGATGAGCCTCTTAGAGGACATATGGACACCTCTACCTCAGGTCCTGTTCTGTTCTGTGGCCATTGGAGCTGGTCTTCTCGCCCAGTTTCTACCTGAGACACACAACGTACGGCTGCCTGAAACCATCCAGGACACGGAGCAAGCCAGGTACACCTGTACAGTGAACTCACAAACATCACATGCTCGTGTATTCATAGTTAGCCAATCTGTGTCCTGGGCCAAGCTTATTCTGATATGACCATGAATATCGGTATAATAACTGGATTAACAGTCAGGACTAACATTTATTAATTCATGCCGTTTACTCTTAATGTAGTCATTATTTGCTCATTGTCTTTATTTTGTCTTTGTAAAATGCCTAAAATCAGATTACTTGTTTATCTCTTCTAGGGAAAATGTCAACATGCATTCCTGAATGTGCTCCAACAGGGAACTGCGGTAAATTAAAGGAGTTGTCACAGAATAAAATTAAACAAGATGGAATATTTTTTATTATTGAAATATTTCATAGTCATGTTACAGTACTGAAAATGACTGCTCATAATGATTTCACTTGTGGAGATTTCATGTTAGATGTGTTACAGTCATTTGTTTTTAAACATTCATGCTTTGGTTTTCTGTATAACCATGACAAATTAAAGAGAGATTTGTGTCGCTTTGTTAAATACTCATCGTCTTTGATAAACCACTGATGCAACACGGATGAAGGAGATCACTTTTTACTGGTTTAGACAGTCAAAGATTTACAACCAGCTTAGTCATTTCTGACCAGTCATTTCAGCAGACGTTATGCAACCTTTGGAATATAACAAAATGTAATTACTTATTAGAAATTCTTAGATTGAGTTCACAAGTGCATGGAGTGAAGACTCCAAACGAGAAGCTTTGGTCCTTCACACTAAGCCCTGCAGCACGTTGGGAATATGAAGTTTGAGGACGTATTAGAATTGATCAACGGCTTTGGAAGGTTCCAGAAAATGGTTCTATTGCTCAGTTTTATAGGCAGATTTACTCTTCCGTGTCACTTCCTGTTGAACAACTACATTACCTCCATCCCATCCCACCATTGTGACATCAGCTCCATGGATGCCGAGGGTTTTTTTGGGAATCTGAGTCAGGAGCAGAAACTTGCTGTCATAATTCCAAAACAGGAAGATGGATCACTTGCTTCATGTCACATGTTTCATGAACATCAACTCCATGTTCTGGATACTGAATCCAACTTCAGCACAGCTCCACTCATTCAGTGTCCGAATGGATGGGAGTTCGACAACAGCACCTTTATCAGCACTCTGGCCACAGAGGTAACACTGTACAAAACTGACCTTGTTGTCTTTTGATCTATATTTTCAGAGCTTATCTAGTGCTTGGGCCAGAATCATTGCTGAAACTAGGCAAATTATAATACTTTATTTTCAGTATTACCCACACAAAGTGGGACACGTTTATCCCTCTCTATCAACACAAGTCTAATCTCTTTGAAGTGTGTGTTCACGCTTTGTTTGGTAAAACTGATCTTGGAGAGAAAGTGAGAAATCTTGCCAAGGAGCACCATGCCACAGAATGATGCAATGCACTGTTAAATTAAAACTATCTCACTCTCTCACTCTTCCCACTCTCTCTATCTCTCTCCTCTATCTCTCTCTCCCTCTCTCTCTCCCTCTCTCTCTCCCTCTCTCTCTCCCTCTCTCTTTCTCTCTCTCACACAGTGGGATTTGGTGTGTGAGAGGAGAGGGATGAATAAAGCAGTTGTCACCATCTTCTTCATCGGAGTGATGTTGGGTGCTCCTGTATTTGGCAGTTTAATTAACAGTGTCGTACGTCCTGGGGACGTGTTTTGCGTTGGCCAGCGTCTTCTCCTCCTCCTTTACCATGTTCGCCATGTTGAGGTTCTGCACCAGACTCAGCATCACTGGCATCGTCATCATGTCCAGCGTGCTCTGTGAGACCCTCCTCTCCTCTCGTCTCACACTGACGTGCAGATGCGATTTGAACGAAACAATTAGTTAACAAAAATGAATTATTAATTAATGTATATGATAAAATGTATGCGTGCATTTTTCTTTCCCTAGAACAGGGTAAATATACACTCAAGATGTCATGGTCCCCTCAGCAACCCCTTTTGTTTTGGTTTGGTTTGTTTCCTGGTTTCCCATTTGGGTGCTTTTATTTTGAAATTCCTTATTGTGTCTGGTTTCACGTCCCTGCCTTATACTCCGCCCCCCTCATCATGGTCTTCAGGTGTGTCTCGTTTGGTTCTTGGTGTATTTTAGTCCTGTGTTTAGCCATTTGTTTTATTGGTCATTGTATGCATGTTTGCAAGTAATGCTCTGCGTATGCTTCCAGTGTGTTGCTCCTGTCTCTATAGATATTGGCATTGTAATGGGACGCACCTAATAAGGAGTGTGGGGTGGATGGGTTATCCATGGGGCTTTAGGACCTGGTGGTAGTTTTGGTAACCATAGTAGCTTATTGCTACTTTTCCCTGCCTTTCTGTAATTAAGTTCACCTGTAGATGTTTAGTGGAGTTGTGTGTACATATAAAGTGTAGCTGTCTGACCCTTGGGGTGGGGGGGGAGAGAAAGGACCAACAGGGTTCTTTAATGAATGGGTTGTTTCAGGTGCAACTTCATGTGTGGTCTGATAACTCATCTCACAAGGCTGAGTTTCACATGTAAGTGGTATTGCATGTGTAGTTCATCAGTTGGAGAGATTTTTTTTGTTAAAGAGACCAAGATCTCTTCTTTTGGGTGTCTGAGTATGGGATGGCTATGATTGAGTTGTTACCCTTGCAGGTATGGATTGTTGAAAACCTTATTAAATTACCATTTTGGAGTGATTTTATGAGGGTTTAATGGTTTTCCTTTTTCCTTGCAGGGGGTGTGGTCATCTAGCCCTAGACACCGTTTGGATTGCCCTGTGTTTGGGGTTTATTTTGATTATTTAGGGGGGAGGTTTGCCGTGTTGAGGGCCCATGAGTGACAGTGTTGAATGTGTGCACATATGTCTTGGTGCTAGCATTAGCCTGGACAAATCTTTGGCCTTTACAGCTGTGACTCTTGAGCCTTTTAGCTTGACTGCTAACTATCTCCCTTCATGGATATTGTAGTTTGCTTGTGTGTGGTGGTTTTAGGTTTTTATTTTATTTTTCTCCATATATGTTGCACAGTGTGGGTGGGAATAGTGATTTTGGGAGATTGCAGAGGTAGGAAATGTACTTTTATTCACAATTTAAAAAGGGCAACACCTAGAACCTGGAAGGAGGACAAAATAAAAGACCCAGTCACAATCTAAAGCCCAGGCCCATTTTAATGTCTGGTAAGGAAGGAGTCACTTCAACACAATACTCCAAGCTTTAGACCTTCAGATCTCCACCTGCCTTTTCCAACACCCCACCACTTTTAAACCTTTTAACTACAGCAAAATTCTAGCCACACTTGTTAAAATGTATGAAGGACTTAACTGAGTTGATCAATGACCTAAGTTCACAGATCCTTCAGCTTATCTTTACAACTGATGAGAGGAAATTATATCAAGCTAAAATTATGGGTCATGTGTTTTACTGTTACTGCTGTTTCACTGTATGAGAGTCATGAAAACAACTTAATGCAGTTGTTCATTCAGTATGAATACTGTTAGATGTTCTCACTGGTCTGGGTTTAGCATTTGTGCATTTAATATATAGTATCCTATATGAAATATGTTGCCTATATGTGGATCCAAAGTCTCTTGGCAAAATGGGGTTAGGCTTTTGCTTGTGTGTGGCCGCTCTGAGGAGCCTCCTACGCCTGCCTGAAACCATTCAGGACATGGCGAGAGTGAGGTACACCTGTACAGTTAACGCAAACATCACCTGGGCATATTTTCCATGGCTGTGCATGAATACAAAAATATGAACATTCAAGTGACAGCAAGTAATGTATTCATGGTTGGTTATTACTCATTGCTTTGCCCATTTTGCTGGTTTATTGTTAATATTGCTAGCCACATTTGTTACTTATGCAGAGTTTCTCTCATCTTTTACTGTCGCATATAGAATGCCATTGGAATTGGGCTTATCAAGGCAACTTTACTTTATATATCACCTTTCATACAAACTGGCAATTCAAAGTGTTTTACACAAGAATTCTTATTACAACCTGCAGTGTATCACCCTGGAAAGGTCATTGTCAACATAAACATTGAGATTTTAAAGGAATAAAAATGGAAATTAAAGATTAAGCTTTAAGAATTAGAATAAGTAAAATAAATAAAACAGGCTACAAATCTAGAGCAACACTGAGTCAAATCAGAATATGACTTAATATTGGTGTAATGCCCTAGGTGTTGGGCAAATAGGAGGCAGATGCAAGTGCTGAGAGGAACGAGATTTATTTTGGGCAAATCCAATACTCATAAAACAGTCCAGTCATAACGGGTGGGCAATCGGTCAAAGGTCAATTACAGAGACGGACAGACATTATCAATGACAGAAAAACCAGGAATCACAGCAGAATAAACTAACTAAAATCAGGGAAGACTGCTTAACAGACCAGAAACAATGAAAACAAGAAAGCAACAGAAACTTGGTAATATAGGAGCTAGGGTACTCACGACAAACAATGACCAACAACTCTGCTGACAAAACACTAGCCTTAAATACAAGACTAAACAAGGAACAGAACAAGCCCCAGCTAGAGACAATGACAAGGGGGCAGAGTTACAGATGACAAGGGTGTGGCTGGGGCAGAGTTACAGATGACACATGGGAATACCAAAACAAAGCCGTGACATGGAGGGGGGGACGACACAACAACGTGACAACTGGGAATAATCACCCTTAGCTTGGGTGACACTAGGGAGACATCCTGGCATGGATGGGTGAGTAGAGGCACTCAAGGCCATTCCAGCCACAGCAGAATGCAAAGGTCCCTCAGACTGTGGGATAGCGTGGTGAACCTGGAGGTCCAGGTGTTCCTAGATGTGCTCCACTGGACTGAGATCAGGCGAGTTAGCAGGCCAAGGGAGGACACCAAAGTCAGCGTTAGGGTCCTGAAACCACTCACACGCCACCATTGTGTGGTGAGGTGGGGTATTATCCTGTTGAAAAGGTACCATCATCATCAGGGAAGAGTGTCAATATATGGGTACACATGACCTGCCAAGGTTGCCAAATACAGTGTTCAGAGCCGCATGCTGTGATAGAAATACAAGAATAAAGAGAGACCACTTACTAGAGTTCGGCAATACTTCGTAAAGTGCCATAGAACTAGTGCTTGTATATATGTGTGCGTGGTAATAGGGAACAGGTGAAGTTTAATAATGAGGGGAGGAGGATCTGCAGAGTTGGGTAGTGGGATTCTGGGTAGTGGAGTCCATATTGCCAGGCTGCACGACATGGTGTGCTCAGTGCCACTCACTGTCGTTGTTCCTGTTTGGCATCAGTGGACTGAATCAGTCCAATCACATCCGTTACGATGATCGTGCCTGCACTCTGCTACACCTGACGGGCTCACTTATTCATACATTCCCAATCCCTGTCTGTGTATATAATAACTGGATTAACAGTCAGGTCTAATATTTATTCATTCGTGCCATTTACTCTTAATGTAGTCATTATTTGTCTTTATTTTGTCTTGAATGGTTTTTGAATATTTAAAATGCCTAAAATCAGATTACATATTTATCTCTTCTAGAAAAACATCAGCATGTATTCCTGAGTGAGCTACAGCAGGGAACTGAAGAGCTATGAAAAACTGCAGTAAATTAAAGGAGTCGTCACAGAATAAAATGAAACAAAATGGAATATGTTTTATTTCCTAGTCATATTACAGAACTGCTCATGAACTGCTCATGATTTAATCTGTGGAGATTTCATGTAAGAAGTGTTACATTCATTTACATTAAAAGATTCATGCTTCGATTTTCTGTATAACCATGACAAATTAAAGGGAGATTTGTGTAGCTTTGATAAATGCCCATCGTCCTTGCTGAATCACTAATGCACATGAATAAGATATCACATTTTACTGGTTTAGACAGTCAAAGATTTACACCAGTTTAGTTATTTCTGACCAGTCATTTCAGCAGACGTTACTCAACCTTTGGAATTTAACAAAATTAGAATTTCTAATTAGAATGTCTGAGATTGAGTTCACAGTGAGAGGTCAGAGGGAGGAAAAGAAGAACAGATCTGAGTGTGTGGAGTGACTGGCCAGCAGTACTGTGTCTGAGAGACCCGGGGGAGCCCTGCAGCACGTTGGGAATATGAAGTTTGAGGACGTATTAGAAGAGATCAACGGCTTTGGAAGGTTCCAGAAAATGGTTCTATTGCTCAGTTTTATAGGCAGATTTACTCTTCCGTGTCACTTCCTGTTGAACAACTACATTACCTCCATCCCATCCCACCATTGTGACATCAGCTCCATGGATGCCGAGGGTTTTTTTGGGAATCTGAGTCAGGAGCAGAAACTTGCTGTCATAATTCCAAAACAGGAAGATGGATCACTTGCTTCATGTCACATGTTTCATGAACATCAACTCCATGTTCTGGATACTGAATCCAACTTCAGCACAGCTCCACTCATTCAGTGTCCGAATGGATGGGAGTTCGACAACAGCACCTTTATCAGCACTCTGGCCACAGAGGTAACACTGTACAAAACTGACCTTGTTGTCTTTTGATCTATATTTTCAGAGCTTATCTAGTGCTTGGACCAGAATCATTGCTGAAACTAGGCAAATTATAATACTTTATTTTCATTATGACCCACACAAAGTGGGACACGTTTATCCCTCTCTATCAACACAAGTCTAATCTCTTTGAAGTGTGTGTTCACGTTTTGTTTGGTAAATCTCATCTTGGAGAGAAAGTGAGAAATCTTGCCAAGGAGCACCATGCCACAGAATGATGCAATGCACTGTTAAATTTTGGGGTCTTTGGCTAGCTAAAACTCTCTCTCACTCTCTCTCCCTCTCTCTCTCTCTCTCTCTCCCTCTCTCTTTCTCTCTCTCACACAGTGGGATTTGGTGTGTGAGAGGAGAGGGATGAATAAAGCAGTTGTCACCATCTTCTTCATCGGAGTGATGTTGGGTGCTCCTGTATTTGGCAGTTTAAGTAACAGGTGCTACTATGGTGTGAAGACGTTCTATTCCACTTAAGCTGGTGTTGTGGACTGAATGACAGTATCTGATGATCAGAGACATATTCAAAATAGTTTGTCTGTTCTCACACACTCTGCATATTGTGAGAGTTGGTTGAGGTCACTCCAGAATACGTTTGTTTAAAGAAGGTCAGCCATGTTGTGGTGTATTACATGACTTACGTAAGCATGAAATATATAATGTTTAGTCAGTTGAAATGAACTGATGGACCAGAGGTAAGAAGTCCTGTGCTCACTCTGATACACCTGCTGAGAAAACAGTCCCACACCAGAATAAATGTCTCTTGGTTCGTGTAAAGTGCTCTCAGTGGCGTGTCCCTGCCCCCCAGGTACGGCCGTAAACCGATGCTCCTGGTGTCGTACGTCCTGGGGACGTGTTTTGCGTTGGCCAGCGTCTTCTCGTCCTCCTTTACCATGTTCGCCGTGTTGAGGTTCTGCACCGGACTCAGTATCACTGGCATCGTCATCGTGTCCAGCGTGCTCTGTGAGACCCTCCTCTCCTCTCGTCTCACACTGACGTGCAGATGCGATTTGAACGAAAACAATCAATGAAAATTGATTGTTGAGATAATCAACATAATAAAATAACATGTATGTGGGCATGTGCAAACAAATGCCTTTACCTAAACTAAACTAGCTAAATTGGCTATTAATTGATGTCTGCAGGTGTGGAGTGGGTGGACATTCGGAACAGGAAGCTGGTGGGCGTGGTCGACAGCGTGAGCTGGACCTTTGGCTACATGGTGCTTCCCGGCATGGCGTACTGCGTGAGGGACTGGAGATGGCTGACCTTCATCGTCACCTCACCTCTTGCTGTGGCTCTCATTAGCTGGAGGTAAACATATAACTGATCACAAAGGGACTTACTGACTTATTCTATACACACCCATCAGTATGTGTATGTGTATGTATGTGTATGTGACTACATGCTATTCAGTTACATTTCCATCCAGCTAGAAGAGACAAGCTCACTCATAATAGACAGGGTAATAATGATAAACAGGGCTCAAAATCACGGCAGTGTTAAGATGATCTTAAATGAGAGTGTTCAGTGTAATACTCGCACATTTAAAATATATATTTGCTTTACGCTGCTACTGGAAATCCCACTACAGGTGTGTAAGAAATGCGTAAAATTATACTCCAGGATTTGAACTCATCTGTACTGAACTGGCTGATTTGAAGTGAGTCTGAACTTGTGCTCCTGCTAGGTGGGTCCCAGAGTCCGCTCGGTGGCTAATAGCCAATGGGAAGGTGGAAAGAGCCCATTATTACCTCAAGAAATGTGCTGCCATTAACAAGAAGAAAGGAGTGAGCGCCATAATAAAACCAGAGGTGAGAGAGAGAAATATACTTGCTAATGTGCTCCTTAAATATGTGATTCGCTCACTATACTAATGTACTCCTTAATCATGTGATTCACTCACTACATTAATGTAATCCTTAATCGTGTGATTCACTCACTACATTAATGTAATCCTTAATCGTGTGATTCACCCACTACACTAATGTACTCCTTAATCATGTGATTCACTCACTACACTAATGTACTCCATAATCATGTGATTCACTCACTACACTAATGTAATCCTTAATCATGTGATTCACTCACTATACTAATGTACTCCTTAATCATGTGATTCACTCACTACATTAATGTAATCCTTAATCGTGTGATTCACCCACTACACTAATGTACTCCTTAATTCATCATGTGATTCACTCACTACACTAATGTTCACTCCTTAATCATGTGATTCACTCACTACACTAATGTAATCCTTAATCATGTGATTCACTCACTACACTAATGTAATCCTTAATCATGTGATTCACTCACTACACTAATGTACTCCTTAATCATGTGATTCACTCACTACACTAATGTGATTCACTCACTACACTAATGTACTCCTTAATCGTGTGATTCACTCACTACACTAATGTACTCCATAATCATGTGATTCACTCACTACACTAATGTACTCCTTAATCGTGTGATTCACCCACTACACTAATGTACTCCTTAATTATGTGATTCACTCACTACACTAATGTAATCCTTAATCAAGTGATTCTTCTGTACTTCTTGCAGGTCCTTTCTGCCATCATTTCAGAAGATAGAAATAGGAAATATTCATATCTGGATCTGGCAAGGACTCCCAAGATGAGACGACTGGCTCTGCTGACTGGCGCCACCTGGTGTGGGAAGACACAGACACACCCATTCATTCAATCAGTCATTCATTCATTCATTCATTCATTCATTATCCGTACCGCTTATTCCCACTAGTTGGGGTCACGGGGGGGCTGGAGCCAATCCCAGCATCTCCGGGCGAAGGCAGGGTACACCATGGGCAGTTCGCCAGTCCACCACATGGCCAACACGCACACACTCACACACTCAAGGGCAATCTAGAGTGACCAATCAACCTAGGATGCATGTCTTTGGACTGTGGGAGGAAACCGGAGTACCCGGAGAAAACCCACGCAGGCACAGGGAGAACATGCAAACTCCACACAGAGCAGCCCAGACCGAGAATCGAACACAGACCGCCTTGCTGTGAGGCGACAGTGCTAACCACCACACCACCATGCCACCCTCAATCAGTCATATGAACAGCATTTCTGGTTAAACATGTCTATTTTAATAAATACATCCAGATAGGGAATGACAGGATTTGAGATACAAACCGAACTATTTTTATGTTGTTTTTAATCAGTATGTTTTAAGCAAATAAAGAACTCTAGCTGAGAGCTATTCCAGACACTAGTCTGGTAAGGTATTTTACATTTTAGCATAAGAAATCAATACAGTCTGGTCAGTACGTTCATCTGTCTGAATGGAGATCATGAGCTGATGATCATGGTATAACAGTAAATGACGTGGGATTGGTCTGGCAGAGTCACTGTGCAACTCGATCTGTGTGTGGTTTCTAATGTTGCAGCCCTGCCAGGATTCTCATGACAGACTCTTGGAGAACATGTTTTTACTGTGATTACTTTTACTGCATGGTCAGCCAACCTTCTTTCCTCCACACACACACACACACACACACACTCACTCTCTCTCTCTCTTTCCGATTTCCAGGTATGGTGTGGCTTCCACCTACTATGGGATCAGTTTTAATATCAAAGGCTTCGGACTGGACCTGTACCTGAACCAGTTCCTGTTTGGGGCCGTGGAGTTACCCTCCAAGTTCCTCATCTACCTCCTGCTCGACCAGATCGGACGGCGCAAAACAGAAACGGGAAGCCTGCTATTGGCCAGCTTCTGTCTCCTCGTCAATATCTTCATACCTAACAGTGAGCTCGTGCCCCAAGGAGCACGTCATGGGCAGTACATTTTGCTTTTTCAATTGATCTGAGCCAGACTGAGAATAGCAGTACCAAACCCACGACCTGCTCCAGCAGGTTAGCTACTAGAGGTCACACATCTTCATCTCAGTTTAGGAACTGAAAGGGTGAAGTGAAGCACACACAGGTGAAGTTTGAATGCTGATGTGTGCTGAATGAATTAATTTGGCTTTTTGTGTTTTTGTGTGTGCTCCAGATCAGTGGATAGTGCGCTCGGTTATAGGAGTTCTGGGTAAAGGCTTTGCCTCTATTTCCTTTGGAACACTTGTGCTGTACAGCTCTGAACTCTACCCAACTGTCATTAGGTAACCCCCACTCTACCCCACTGTCATTAGGTAACCCCCACTCTACCCCACTGTCATTAGGTAACCCCCACTCTACCTCACTGTCATTAGGTAACCCCCACTCTACCCCACTGTCATTAGGTAACCCCCACTCTACCCCACTGTCATTAGGTAACCCCCACTCTACCCCACTGTCATTAGGTAACCCCCACTCTACCCCACTGTCATTAGGTAACCCCCACTCTACCCCACTGTCATTAGGTAACCCCCACTCTACCCCACTGTCATTAGGTAACCCCCACTCTACCCCACTGTCATTAGGTAACCCCCACTCTCCCCCACTGTTATTAGGTAACCCCCACTTGTCCTCATTTTCAGATGCTCATTATGTTGACCGTTTACATTAACAGGCAGAACGGCATGGGATATAACTCCTTCATGGGTCGGATGGGTGTGGCTTTAGCCCCTTTAATCCTCTTATTGGACGATGTGTGGGGGCACCTTTCTCAGGTGATTCTGTGTGCCATCGCGCTGTTTGCTGGTCTGGTCGCCAGTCAGCTACCCGAGACGCGGGACAGGTGTCTGCCTGAGACTATAGAGGATGTTGAAGGGACCAGGTAAAATCTTACCACCGCCTTGAACATGAATTCATGAATTTGTTATAAGTCATAAGAAGTATTTGGTAAACTTATCTGACAATATGTTCATAAAGTAAAATCATTTTTTGCATAATTTTCCTGAATTATAGCAAGAGTCAAGAGGAGAAATATAAGGAGGATGGAGAAAATGGTGGATGACAAGACAAATCGAATCGTCCCTGATAGTCTCTCTGCATTCAGTTAGTTCACTATAAGCATACACATTAATGATGGCCATAATGGAACCAAAAAAATCGATCTTTAAATCTCTAAATCTCTACATTTGTTGGACATTCATTGTCATTTTTGCTAGTGATAGAAAAATATATAAATCTGTATCCTCTTCCAAAAAGATGGTTTTTTGAATCATAGACTACTCCAGAAAACACAACATTTTCATTATTAATACTGTTCTGTTGTAAAGCAGCGGCATGGTGGTGTGGTGGTTAGCACTGTCGCCTCACAGCAAGGCGGTCTGGGTTCGATTCTCGGTCTGGGCTGCTCTGTGTGGAGTTTGCATGTTCTCCCTGTGCCTGCGTGGGTTTTCTCCGGGTACTCCGGTTTCCTCCCACAGTCCAAAGACATGCATCCTAGGTTGATTGGTCACTCTAGATTGCCCGTGAGTGTGTGCGTGTTGGCCATGTGGTGGACTGGCGAACTGCCCATGGTGTACCCTGCCTTCGCCCGGAGATGCTGGGATTGGCTCCAGCCCCCCCGTGACCCCGACTAGCGGGAATAAGCGGTACGGATAATGAATGAATGTTGTAAATTATTAAATGCCTAAAAATGAGATTTTAATTTTAAAGTCAAATCCCCTGAAAAAAGGAGGCTCATGGATTGGACAGCTCCTTGCATTCAAAATGTTCTCTATGAGAGTGTCAGTAACACACACACACACCTGTGCCTTGTTTATTCTGTACATTTGCCCAGGCTCATGATTGGGGGGACCCGTCTGCTAGTCACCGGCTCCAGCGTGGTCTACTGCCCCCTGCTGGCCAATGTACATACACACATGCTCACCCACACATAGTGGATAGGACGCTTGACAGAAGCTTCCATGTTGAATATAGGCAGGTAGCTGGTCTCCAGTAGAATGGGGCTTATGTCTTGTTGTGGCCTTTCATGAACCACGCGTTGTTATTTATTTCAGTAATTCAGTACAAAAAGTGAAACACATATATTATATAGATTCATGACAAACACAGTGATCTATTTCAAGTGTTCTGTTAATGTTGATGATTATGGCTTACAGCCAATGAAAACCCAAAAGTCATTATCTCAGAAAATTTGAATATTATATAAGACCAAATGAAAAAATTATTTGTAATTCAGAAATGTTTGCCTACTGAAAAGTATGTACAGTAAATGCCAGTGGTGGACAGTAACAAAGTAAATGTAATTCTTTACTGTACTTAAGTAATCTTTTTGTGTTTCTTTACTCAAGTATTTCCATTTTTGTAGCTTTTTACTTTAACTCCACTACATTTCAAAGTCAGATATTTTACTTTTTACTCCACTACATTATGCAAAATCTGTCCTTCCTTCAGGCTTCATGTGTTAAAAAAGTAACGTAAAAACAAAAGGAGCCGACGCACGCGCACCAATCAGGGTTCCGTTTAACGTCAACGCAGCAGCGTGAAGTTTAGAGAGAACATGTCCCTACATAAAAATAGCAAAGAAACTGTAACTCGCCACAAACCATGGCCTCATCTGAGTGAAATTCTTTGAAATAGTCGAAAAAAAGACTTATTCGTTGTCAAGTGCCTTCTCTGCCTGTCTCAGTCCCATAAGATTTGTTCTTAGAAGAATTCCACTTCAAGTCTAAGGAAACACGTAGAGGTAAGATATTTTCATGGGTCTACAGGTCATTTACCTTAGTGAGAAATCTAACAATATCTTGCAGCAAACCGTTTCTTTGTGTATGTTAAAATAAGTCCGGCATTAGCATTGTACGGTTAGTTATCTAACTAGCTAGCTAAGTATGCTATTGCTAGTACACAACCGAAAACTCCCTTAGTAATGCACTCGGCGTGTAGCTAGCTAGCTAGTTGTTTGTTTTACAATAGTTCAAAGTATTTGGAGCTTCCAGCTAACTAAATGCGTTGATATTGTGAAACATAGCACTTAACGTGAGAAAACAAGTCATATTTTGACAGGTTTTACATGTTGAGCATGGTGCTAAATATTTAGAGCCTTAACTTTACTTTCAATACTTAAGTACATTTAAAGGCCAATAATTTTGTACTTTAACTCAAGTAGAGGACTAAAGGGAGGACTTATACTTGTACTGCAGTAACGTTTTACCATGGGTATCTGTACTTTAACTCAAGTACGTGGTTAGTGCACTTCGTCCACCACTGGTAAATGCACTCAATACTTGGTAGGAGCTCCTTCTGCACGAATTAATGGATCAGTGCGGCGTGACATGGAGGCGATCAGCCTGTGGCACTGCTGAGGTGTTGTGGAAGCCCAGGTTGCTTTGATAGCAGCCTTCAGCTTGTCTGCATTGTTGGGTGTGGTGTCTCTCATGTTCCTCTTGACAGGTTTAGGTAATGATATTGTGGTTACTAAACCATGTATTGGTACTTTTGACAGTGTGGACAGGTGCCAAGTCCTGCTGGAAAACGAAATTTCCATCTCCAAAAATCTTGTCGGCAGAGGGAAGCATGAAGTGCTCTAAAAGTTCCTGGTGGACGCTGCCTTTGGTCTTGATATAACGCAGTGGACCTACACCAGCAGGTGTAGGTCCAAGGTATTGTTTTCAGTAAATTTTGCATTTCATTTGGAAATCAAGGTCCCAGAGTCTGGAGGAAGAGTGGAGAGGCACACAGTCCAAGCTGCAAGAGGTCTAGTAAGACGTTTCCACAATCAGTGATGGTTTGGGGAGCCGTGTCATCTACTGGAGACAAGTTTCTGTCTGGCATGGTCTTCCTCTTACAGTTATTTCATAACTTATTGCCGTGATATAAATATTGTGTATTTTGTTTGAATACTTTATCAGTGTGGAGAAACTACAAGTTCAAGTTTTTATTAGCAGACACGTGAACATTTACGGTATCCAGCATCTAGTAACACGCACAGCCGTGTTCTAACGTGACACGTTTAAGGAAGAGGATAAGGAAGGCTGTAGATTAATGTCTGCACTTTAGTGAGGATTAAGAGAGGGTACTTATAGAGTGGAGTGTGTGTGTGTAGTGAGTCAAGCAGGGATTTGCACACTGCTCCTGTTGTCTGTGAGACATAGATGAACAGCTTATATTTATTTTTATTAATATTGTAAATACATACAAAACCATCTCTCTGTAACATATGGCCAAGATAGAGTGCATTTGAGGATCAAGTGCAGTTAATATTCACTGGGAATCTCATTCTCTGTATTGTCTTTGTCATAGTTGTAACAGCCCACCTCTCCGATGTTCACACCTTTTGGCCCAAATAGGTACCCGTAGCACGGCACATGACAATAAGGCCGGCCTTCGTGCTGTAACAGATATGGAATATTTTAACATTCAGGAAAATATTAAGAAAATATTATTATAGTATGTACACATTGTATTTATGAATGCATTTTGTGAATCTTAAACTTCTTAAACTTCTTAACTTCTTAAACAGTTTTTATTAATGTTACTGCTGTGTGACGCCGATTGCTATTAATGAGAGTGGAAAACGCATTAGGGTAATACCTCAGCATGGCCACCAGAGGTCAGGGTTTTCTTGCACCTCTCACAGCGCAGACATGGCCTGTGCCAGTTACGACCCAATGACATCACTTTCTCAGCTGCAGCAAAGAGGTGTGACGTCGTTGCAAGGTTACAATTACAAATCAACATAATACCTTAAAGCCAAACGCAAAACTTACAGGCTATACAATAATATACAATACTTAATCAATTTGATCAAACTAAACTTCACACAGTACATACGATACATAATATTATTGTTCTTCATGCACAGAGGAAATAAAATATCAGATTCGGTATTAAACATGTGGTACGTCTGTTCTGGGAATGTTCCATTTCAATTATGTAACTGTTCAAAACTAAAAAATGTTCAGCGAGGGGGAACATTAAAATGTTCCAACACACACACACTCTCTGTCTCTCTCTCATTCTCTTGCTCACTCACTCACACACAAAAACCCTACTGGAATTCCTGCAATGTCTGAGGTGGGAGACTTTTTGGAAAGGAAGGATCTGAATCGTCTTGTTAATGTGTTGTGCAGAAGCACGTCTGGTCTGCACACTTACCAAAGTAGACCACCTTCCCACATCCAGGACACACAGACCTCTCTCCAGCAAACACCCGTGGCGGGGCGGTCAGCGCTACACACACACACACACGTATAGTCTTTATACCCCTGTAACCAATGTCTGTGTTTGTGTTAAAAAAATTACCATGAAATTCAATGTGCACAGATAAATGCTTGTGTGCCCTAAAGTGTGCCCCAAAGTGTGCCCCAAAGTGTGCCCTATAACCTGCATGCCTGACAGGCAAATAAAGCATTTTAGCTTATAAACTACATCCAGGCGTCAGCTGTTAGTTCATGTGTTTGCTGTTCACAGTATCTGTAAAACGGCTTCAACACAGCACACACCAACTCTGTGTTCAGACTGCTCACATTTGCTTCAGTCCGAACCATAATGGGCAGTTAACCAGTATTAAATTAACCAGTATTTCAGTCATGATGACGGAATCTATATTTAATGATAGTAATAAGATATGGTATGTGCATGCTCCTTTATTGCCTGGGTCTGACAGAGTAGTGCTAGTGGCGTTAGCAACGGCAAGGTCATGGGGTCATTTCCCAGCGACCACATGTACCGTCACCCTGATAAACATGGAAGTCGCTCTGGATAAGAGCGTCTGCGAAGTACCATACTTGTAAATCAGACACCTGAATCAGACACACTAGACAGTAATTAATAATTAAATAATTAACAATTACACCACAAAACAACCAAGACGCAACACACGCAGAGAAGGATAAAGGAGACTGTGATGCATATGATTAGGCTAAGGTGAGATCATGCGAGGTCATTTTAAAACCGGTTTAAAGAATTCAAAGGTGTTCTTGTGTGAAAGGAGAGGGTTGCATCTGGAGCACCAAGAGAGAGAGAGAGGGAGTGAGCGGGAGAGAGGGAGAGAGAGAGAGAGAGAGAGAGAGAGAGAGAGGGAGTGAGCGAGAGAGAGAAATGTTCTGTACCAGTACCAGTTGACCTTTGAGGTCTTGTCATGTAACTGCAGCTATTAGGCACTATAATGATTTTAATCCTGATGTTGTCCAGTCTGAACTTGACAGTATTTTATTTTACTTGACAGTTCTGAGTATTTTTTTTTGTCCAGTCTGAACTTGACAGTATTTTATTTTACTTGACAGTTCTGAGTATTTTATTTGTCTAGTCTGAACTTGACTTGACAGTTCAGACCTGATCAGATGGAAGGATGTGTCCGTTAACCACAATGTGCACTAATCCAACCTCAGGGACGAGGGACTCAAATGAAGCTTTTTCTGATGAGGATTCAAAGCTGTTCCTTAAAATTCCCCAAACTGGCCTCAACCCTCACCAGCTTTCAGTCCGCAGACTCTGGGAAAACTCCCATTTCAGGAAGTGAGCCAAATAAAGTGGCCAATTAAAATTCCACCATCTGTAGGTCAAAGGGCATCAGCTTTAAAGCTCCGCCTCCTCTTGTCTGAGAATCTCTAACACTGTATACCGGTGTGAGTGACCTGTATGTATGTATTGCAGTTTGTGTGAGCATGGAATGTCCAAAAGTGTGTGTGTGTGTCTGCAATCCTAAAACTGCCCCCGTGTACAAGTGTGTAATTGTCACATGGTTTATGGAGCATTCAGAATGGGCAGAATGGGTTAAACATGCCATGCATACAGTACCATGTTAGGGTATCAATGCAATACTGCCTGTGTGAATGACTTTCATTAAAATGAAGCATTGATCAGAGGTTGAAACTCTGTGTGTGTGTTACACTACCTTTGGGTTGATGATGATCAATGACTGAGCTGGACCATGGCGTTGCGGGTGCGGCATCTGCAGGGCTGTTACATGATTGGTTGACTGGTATCTGAGGAGGCGTGTCATAAATGTAAGACCCTGCCCCACCGATGTTCACGCCTATCAAAAAAACAAAACAATGGATCAGTCACATTACCTGTGCTATGGAATATGTTTGTGTAAACAAGAATGAAGCTTGTACAGAGTAAATATGGCATTACACAGATAACAACATTATCTTAACATCACACACACACACACCACTGGATTCTTTCCTGAAAAAAAAAAACATTTTCAAGTCATACCACACCTCAACACAGCCACCAACCAACCACAAGCAACCATCACCTCAGCTCATTCTTTACATGTGTGGGGGTGTGTGGGTGTAAGTGTCTAGGTGTGAGTGAGTATGGAAGTCCTCCCTTTTCCCTTGTTTGGTGTGGAATGTCTGGGCCAGGCGGGGGGGGGTCGTTTATTAAAGTCGCACACTAATGCTGACATAGTGAATACAGTCTACTAGAGTATCTCTCTCACTCACTGTCTACTACTGTCTCTCACTCACTCACTGTCTACTACTGTCTCTCTCTCTCACTCACCATCTACTACTGTCTCTCTCTCACTCACTGTCTACTACTGTCTCTCTCTCACTCACCATCTGCTACTGTCTCTCACTCACTGTCTACTACTGTCTCTCTCACTCACCATCTACTACTGTCTCTTTCACTCACCATCTACTACTGTCTCTCTCACTCACCATCTACTACTGTCTCTCACTCACTGTCTACTACTGTCTCTCTCACTCACCATCTACTATTGTCTCTCTCTCACTCACCATCTACTAGAGTATCTCTCTCTCTCACTCACCATCTACTAGAGTATCTCTCTCTCTCACTGTCTACTACTGTCTCTCTCTCACTCACCATCTACTACTGTCTCTCACTCACTCACCGTCTACTACTGTCTCTCTCTCACTCACCATCTACTACTGTCTCTCTCTCACTCACTGTCTACTACTGTCTCTCTCTCACTCACCATCTGCTACTGTCTCTCACTCACTGTCTACTACTGTCTCTCTCACTCACCATCTACTACTGTCTCTCTCACTCACCATCTACTACTGTCTCTCTCACTCACCATCTACTATTGTCTCTCTCTCACTCACCATCTACTAGAGTATCTCTCTCTCTCACTGTCTACTACTGTCTCTCTCACTCACCATCTACTACTGTCTCTCTCTCACTCACCATCTACTACTGTCTCTCTCTCACTCACCATCTACTACTGTCTCTCTCACTGTCTACTACTGTCTCTCACTCACCGTCTACTACTGTCTCTCTCACTCACTGTCTCTCACTGTCTACTACTGTCTCTCTCACTCTCACTGTCTTCCACTGCCTCTACATCTCAGTCTCTCTCCCCGTCTCTCTCCCTGTCTGTCTCTCTCCCCGTCTCTCTCCCTGTCTCTCTCTACATCTCAGTCTCTCTCCCCGTCTCTCTCAACATCTCATTCTTATTTCTTTCTCTCAGCTGCCAGTCATTGTGTTTTTGTGGATAATTCGTGTTGATTGTACATGCACATTCTGCTACCTGTGGCACCCAGGCACTCCTGCATGCGCACAGACACTCAAACACACACACACACACACACACACATACATGTAGCAAAAACTTAAGAACTGTTTTCCATCTACATTTTCCAGCAATGGAAATAATTTCTGAAACCTGTTCTAAGGTTCACAGAGTGAGCTCATGGTGTGTGTGTGTGTGTGTGTGTGTGTGTGTGTGTGTGTGTGTATGCATGTATAAAACCTCACCCAGACATGTGAACACACACACACACCCACGCACGCACACACACACACACAGTGGATCGGATTGTCTTCCATGGTTGATGTCCCTGTCCTAGCGCCCTCTCCATCACATCTCTGTCACTCACTGCTGGCATCGTCACCGTTTTGTGGATGTGTTTGTGAGTGTGAGAGGATGAACTGTGTTGGACTACAAGAATTCAGCTTGATTTGTCTTTCGCACCTTTTGGTCCAAACAGGGTTCCGTAGCAGGGCTTGTGACAGTAGGGTAAGCCATCGTGCTGTTGAGGAGAAACACAGCAGTGTTATTACGCTACAGTCGGATTATTAGGACAAAAGCTGCAGATGCGGTGAAACCAAGTCGTTCTGTCTCCAGTAAAACACAAAGACACACAGGTGGCACTCGCTGCCTGTTCAGACTGAAGCAGCCCCTGTTTCTCGCCATTATTCACAGTGATTGTTGTTGTGGTGGGGAGAGAGGTGGACGGGTGGGGTAACAGTGGTGGGGAGAGAGGTGGAGGGGTGGGGTAACAGTGGTGGGGAGAGAGGTGGAGGGGTGGGATAACAGTGGTGGGGGAGAGAGGTGGAGGGGTGGGATAACAGTGGTGGGGGAGAGAGGTGGAGGGGTGGGGTAACAGTGGTGGGGGAGAGAGGTGGAGGGGTGGGGTAACAGTGGTGGGGAGAGAGGTAGAGGGGTGGGGTAACAGTGGTGGGGAGAGGTGGAGGGGTGGGGTAACAGTGGTGGGGGAGAGAGGTGGAGGGGTGGGGTAACAGTGGTGGGGAGAGGTGGAGGGGTGGGGTAACAGTGGTGGGGGAGAGAGGTGGAGGGGTGGGGTAACAGTGTTGGGGGAGAGAGGTGGAGGGGTGGGGTAACAGTGGTGGGGAGAGAGGTAGAGGGGTGGGGTAACAGTGGTGGGGGAGAGAGGTGGAGGGGTGGAGTTGTGTTGGGACATTGTTCACAGAGATGGTCCATCCTGTTTCTGAGCCTACAGTACCTAAAAAGATCCCAGACTGAAACCCAACCGGTATTACACACACACGCATACACACACACACACACATACACACTCACACACGCATACACACCGTCCCACTGTCTAAAGCATACACACATTCTCTCTTTTTTCTTCTTTCTCAATACAATCTATGAAAGTCACACACAATCTCACATTTACACACATTTAGCCATGGTGAAGGAATTTTTACATTTTTAGCAAAGAGCTCCCATATGTGTCTCTACACATTCCTGTCGGGAGAGGAGGGGGAGAAGGGGGTGATCTTCTGAACATCAGACCATGTAAGAGCGATGATCTTCTGAACACCAGACCATGTAAGAGCGATGATCTTCTGAACACCAGACCATGTAAGAGCGATGATCTTCTGAACACCAGACCATGTAAGAGCGATGTTCTTCTGAACACCAGACCATGTAAGAGTGATGTGCTTCAGGTTTGTAAATTCAGCTCTCAATCTCAGATCCCTCTACTACCTGAAAAAAGTATTTTAATTGTCTCTCCCACAAACAGTCTCACAGTAAACTGTATCTCACCCACAGAGACCAAGAGAACCAAGAGACAGAGAGAGAGAAAGATAGACAGAGACAGAAAGAGACAGAGAGAGAGAGACATGCAAAAGCCATAGCCACAGCTGGAGTGATCGTCTTGCCATTAGGCAGTTAATCTGCAGACAGGAAGTGACATGGAGGATATGAGGTCATACTCCAGGCATGGTGATAATTATTGATTATATGAGTCACACACAGACTCTGTGATTGTGACTGTGTGTACATGCATATCTGTGAGTGGGTGTCTGAGTGTGAGCGGGTGTGTGTGTTTCATCTGTGCCTTAATGCCTTGAATCACATCATGAAGGAAGTTATTTCAAGCCTGAGCTATCACCCAGGAGGAAAAGAACCCTGCATGCTACATACGTATCTCTTTGTGTGATGACCCCGTGTGTGATGACCCCATGATGACTCCGTGTGTGATGACCCCGTGTGTGATGCCCTCTCAGTAATTACTTCAGCAGTAATGGTAGCTGGTCTGTACTTATTGACACAGCATGTATTGTATTTCTGCATGCCTGACTGCACTGACCACTCTGAAATCTACATTCCACCCTCCGTCTGATTTGAATGGGAACTGTCTGACCCTCAGCCTAAAATAGAAGGAGCTGATAAAGGGTGAGCGGTTCTGGGCCAGGGCTCCTGTGCCACAGTAACGCAGGGTTTAATCGCTTCCCTGTCTAAACACACCTCATTCACATGGTGACAGTGCTGCCTGCCGTGTGGAGAGCTGGGAGTGCAGCAGCGTGAGAGGAAACGTACAGTTCCTCATCTCTCCCTACCAACCGCGGTGCTTAATTAGTGGAATCAGCTGCTCTCTGAACAGCTTGCTCACGCCGCCCTGTCTTACGTGCTCACTGCCCTCCCTGCAGCCAATCGGAATGGCCCCCCCTTCGTCTGCTGCCAGTCCCTGAGGACTGTGGGCTGTGCTCTACACTGTGCTCAACACCCCTCCCCCAGCCTGGACAGGAAATGCCGTCTCATTCTCCTTCCTGTCTGGCAGATGCAGGTCTCAGCCAGGCTACTGCAGTGACGCTCACACACACCCAGGCTGGTTCCCACTGCACCTCTGCCTCCCAGATGCCAACCAGAACCAAAGGGCACTGAGGGGTGGAGCCAACACGGTGAACTCCGCCCTAAAAAAAAAACTCCATTCTTCCTTTTATAGCAGCACGGTAGTACCAGACATGGAGGAAGTCTGAATGATTAAAGTAGGAACCAGTAGAGCATAAGGACTGTAACATCTTACCCAGCATAACATCTTACCCAGCAGGGCCTCCGCCAGACTCAACGCATCATTTAGATGGGAATAAGAATAATTGATCTGCAAGAAATTTATAGCCAGTCTCTCCAAAAACCCAGTAAATAAATAAGTTCCAATTTAATGACTTGAAAGTTAAATGAGATTGAAAGTAAATAAGTGTGTGTGTGTGTGTGTGTGTGTGTGTGTGTGTAAGAAAGAGAACTGTTACTGGTACCCTGGCACTGTATGAGGCCGCCTTTGTCTCTTCCTCACAATACTCAGATTCTTGTGTGTGTGTGTGTGTGTGTGTGTGTATGTGTGTGTGTATGTGTGCGTGTAAGTGTGTGTGTATGTGTACGTGCGTGTACGTGTATGTGTGTGTGTATGTGTACGTGCGTGTACGTGTGTGTGTGTGCGTGTAAGTGTGTGTGTGTGCATATTGACTACAGCCATGCCAGCTGCAGCTACAGCATTTTAACATTATGATGATTGACTGTGTTGTGTCCTGGAATTTCTCTGAGGTTAAGAATATTATGCCTTACATTTCCTGTTTGAGATACGAGCACAGATCAGCTCTAAAAGCCTCTGTTTCTGCTCCCTCAAGCCCTCTCTTTCTCACTCCTCTCTCTCTCTCACTTACACTCTCATCCCTTGCTCATGCTCTCACTCTTGCTTTCTCTCTCTCTGTCTCTCACCCATTCCAGTGACTCTTTGTCTCACAAAGCATTCTTTTTTAAAATACCAAATTCCTCATCACACATTTGCCTTTTAACTTTTGCCCTCTCCAACTTATTTGTGTTTCTAAGATCTTGTCTGATTTTCTGCTTTCTCCGTCTTCCTTCCTGTCTGCTGGGAGAGGGTGTGGGATAGCCTCTTAGCTTATATGATTCAGGCAAGAAAATAAATGGTAATTTTCCACAAAATAAATAGTTTAGAGCTATTATTGCAGTTAGCCACTAACACACACCATCTCATTGGCTTGTATGTTTACGTGCGAGGAGAGATGTTGGTCACACATGGGTCACACTGGTTTGTGTTTTAAAACAGTGACTGACTGGCAGGTCTTCATTATTGCAATAATTACAACACTGTAAGTCCATAACACACAGCTCACAGAAGAGCAGGACAGAGACAGGACTCTCAGCTCACAGAGGAGCAGGACAGACAGGACTCTCAGCTCACAGAAGAGCAGGACAGAGACAGGGCTCTCAGCTCACAGAGGAGCAGGACAGAGACAGGACTCTCAGCTCACAGAGAAGCAGGACAGAGACAGGACTCTCAGCTCACAGAGGAGCAGGACAGAGACAGGGCTCTCAGCTCACAGAGGAGCAGGACAGAGACAGGGCTCTCAGCTCACAGAAGAGCAAGACAGAGACAGGACTCTCAGCACACAGAGGAGCAGGACAGAGACAGGACTCTCAGCACACAGAGGAGCAGGACAGAGACAGGACTCTCAGCACACAGAGGCGCAGGACAGAGACAGGACTCTCAGCACACAGAGGCGCAGGACAGAGACAGGACTCTCAGCACACAGAGAAGCAGGACAGAGACAGGACTCTCAGCTCACAGAGAAGCAGGACAGAGACAGGACTCTCAGCTCACAGAGGAGCAGGACAGAGACAGGACTCTCAGCTCACAGAGGCGCAGGACAGAGACAGGACTCTCAGCACACAGAGAAGCAGGACAGAGACAGGACTCTCAGCTCACAGAGAAGCAGGACAGAGACAGGACTCTCAGCTCACAGAGGAGCAGGACAGAGATAGGACTCTCAGCTCACAGAGGAGCAGGACAGAGACAGGACTCTCAGCTCACAGAGGAGCAGGACAGAGACAGGACTCTCAGCACACAGAGGAGCAGGACAGAGACAGGACTCTCAGCACACAGAGGCGCAGGACAGAGACAGGACTCTCAGCACACAGAGGCGCAGGACAGAGACAGGACTCTCAGCACACAGAGAAGCAGGACAGAGACAGGACTCTCAGCTCACAGAGAAGCAGGACAGAGACAGGACTCTCAGCTCACAGAGGAGCAGGACAGAGATAGGACTCTCAGCTCACAGAGGAGCAGGACAGAGACAGGACTCTCAGCTCACAGAGGAGAGGAACAGAAAGACACAATAATAAGCAGACCCAATAATGGTACATTGCTGAAACACTTACTGATACTTGGTGAAAGGTTTTCATAGATATAGCATTTGTGTTTTTTTATTTACCATTTTGACCTACACAAGAAAATTGTTCTTAACCAGATTCTCTTTTCGTCTCCTGAGCAATCCTCAGGCACATCGCTGCGCTCTTTTTGCAGGCTGTGACTAGCGGCTCTCATGCGCTCTGAGATCTACACAGTGGGGTCAGTGGGATCCAGCCAGAGAAGACGACACCTGAAATGCGTACTACATGGTGCACTAGACAAACACAGTGAGCCCTCAGTCCCTCAGTGAGCTAATAAGCTATCTCACTCATCAAGCTCTGTGGTCACTCTGCCAGGTGAGGATGCCTGGTGCTTGACTTTTGACCTTGGAGCGGTCGGGTCCCAGACCCCTTGACCCCCTGCTCAGCCCCTCCCCCGCGCTCTGATGGCAGCTTCTGCTTACCTCAGCATGGCCTCCAGGAGAAAGAATCTTATTACAGCGTTCACATTTCAGACAGAACCGGTGCCAGTTCTTCCCCAGAGAGCTCACCTTCTCCGCTACAACACAGGGTGAGAGAGAGAGAGAGAGCGGACAGAGAGACAAAGAGTGAGAACGAGAGAGATGGATAAAGACAGACAGAGGGGCAGACAGATGAAAGATGGGGAGTGAGAGAACAGCAGGAGAAAGACGAAATATAAAACGGGAAGGAGAGAGTGAGGTAGGGAGTGAGACAGACAAACAGAGACAATGTGAGACACCGTATTACTTAAAGAGTGAATAGTGATGTGAGAGTGAAGGGTAGCTGAATATGGCCCTGTCAGAGCTACAGCTGTCCTGAGCACACACTGCCCTACCATGCGCAAATGACCGCAGGGTTACTACAACCTTACGGGCTCTAGCCAATCACAACAAGCAGCCGACCTTCCTTCCCAGCATGCCTCTGTTATACCACATAGATACGTAAAAAGCGCTGGACAGATATGCAAATGTTAGGCTAAGCCAGGCACGTTTATTCAGTTAACAATGCGATTCAAAGTAGATTAAAGGAACATTTATATAAATACAATGAAATATAACAGCACAAAGTGATTATACATCAGTAATAGACAGGAGAGAAAAGGTAACTGATATAATCGCAGTGCAGTACCCATCACAGCAAGCTTTAAAAAACAACCTAAAGTCTTAATCAATTGGTAGGGTCTCAATTTAAGGGGACCTTGTGACAGTTGGTGATGTTCCTCTGTCCTTACTGTTTACCTTATGCCCAATTATCAGACCAGTTTCTAAACCATTTAGCTATTAATAACAAGTGGGGTGTCTGTTTTTGTTCTAGCAAGAACCGATAGCTGCGTTTTCAAATGAGCAGACGTGCATGTCCAGACAGTAGACCTCCTACTGTCCTTCACGCTCTGCAGAGACACAGAGACACTGCTGCTGTGTGGAGACAGAGACAGCACTGGACTAGCTGGGTCTATCCCTCCCAGATGGACTCAAGCACATGTAGATCCTAAACAGGCTTGGTGCACGGTCATTAAAGTAGTGATGATTATTGTTTACGTCTGTGATGTCGGCCCACAAGGGCTGTGCTGTAATTATACACACGTGCTGCAAGAAGAACACTGACTGTGATCCATGTTTGCGGTAATTGTACTGTGTGTGTGTGTGTGTGTGTGTGTGTGTGTGTGTGAGTGAGAGAGAGAGAGCGAGCTGATGTACCAAACACTACTATTACATAGTCACACAATGTCTTGTGAGAAAACCTGAGTGTGAGTAGCTACCCAACAGTCTTTGTATGAAAACGTGTGCAGTTTGTGCATGCATGTTCTGTATCTCTGTGTTGTCTAGACAAAGACCAGCAATTTAACAACCCGTTCAGCATGCACTCTGCAAAAGAGAGAGAGGGAGAGGGAGAGAGAGAGTGGAAGAGTGAGAGAGTTTTAGCTAGCCAAAGACCCACAATTTAATTTAACAGTGCATTACATCATTCTGTGGTATGGTGCTCCTTGGCAAGATTTCTCACTTTCTCTCCCAGATGAGATTTACCAAACAAAGCATGAACACACACTTCTAAGACCTTAGACATGTTTGTAGGTTCAGAATGTAGCCGTTCATTAACGCAACCCTCCAGTGGAAGAATAGTGCTCGCTCCTCACAGAAGGCTACCGGGAGACGTCCTGCTCATTCATGAAACTGCTGAGAGACATTTATGGAATCACTGTGGGACCATTTTACCTTGAGTCCTGCACCTGTAACATGTTCACATGCAGGTTTTGCTGCTAATCCAGCCACAGCATGAACAGTAGTGTGTGTTCTGCTACAATGAGTCAGTGTTGTGTGATAGGTGGTTTAGTCATAATACTGTAGCTCTCCCTCTGCATGAAGTAGTTGTAAAATGCACGTTACTTTGGCCTGTGGTCTGTTTGAGGGATAATCAATACTAACATTGCATAACGTAAGCAGGAATCTGTCACTTTGTACACAGTTGTTGAACTCTGACTCTGCATCTTGAAAGGTTTTAGGCTAAAAAAAAAACTGTTTCCCTGAGAATCCTTCTCACTCCTGGACTGTCTCTTAGGAGCCTTTGTAGCCCAGAGAGCCAGCGTGGCAGTAATGCTAATGCATCAAATGAGCGTGGGACGCAGGCCAGCGTATTGATGACCAGCCTGGTAAACTGGTGCACTGGCACAGTTCCTCACTTAAAAGGATCAGTGTAGAGACTGGGGATGAATAACCATGTTACATAAACTCCTCCCTGTCCAGTTAGGGTTGGTGTATGCTGATAGACTTTAGAACCTCTTTAACAAAACCACAGTAAACTACAGGGGAGGCAAATGGAAATAAAACTACAATGCAAAGAAAAAACACTTTTTTTTTACACTTAAATACATTTCAAAATTACACTTAAGTTTGCACTTAAGTAGCCCTACAAGAATTGCAGTGTACCTCCTTGGTACACTCTGGATTCAACAGGATATGTTGTTTTTTGTCATGCCGGTTTTGTCATTTTATGATATTTTTCTCAAGATCAAATAAAATGATAATGCTCAAAAGAGGTGAGTAAGGTGACCAGCAGCATAGCTATCTAGATGCGATCAAAACAGGAACGAAGGTAAAATGTATCTTAGTAAATTATTTTCTTTAAAATCTACTTGAGAATAAGCAAAATAATCATGATTTGAAAATACTCAGAAATAAATCCACAGAATCCTTTAAATTCAATAGACTGAATGTAACTAGTCGCTACATAACTCGTATATAAGTAAAAGTAGTGAAAAAGGACTTTAAATCAGTAAATAACCGAAGAGCTACAGACTTTGAAGACTCGGTACCCGATTCATAGGTTTGTGTAAGAATTTACCAATTTTACTTTGAATTTGGATGCGAGAAGAATTAAACCATCATGACTTCCAATGCAACGACTGACCCACATTCCTGAAGTGTCTTTGTTCGCACACACACACACACACATTCCAAACTCAAAACTCACTCACGACAGCTGAGAAACAACAACCCCAGCACTGTGGGAGGTAGCGGACAAATTACCCAGTTTATTGTCCTCTCCTGCATGAAGTTCACGCTACAAACCTGCGACCACGGTAAGACATTGACTTTTGACTATTCAAGCAATTCTTGACTTGAGGTTACGTCACGCCCGTCCAGTTTTCATGGGGAAGTATATTTATGAGCCTCGCAGTCACAACAGGCACACAGACACGATATTGAACAGGCGCCGTTAACAACACCGCCGCCGAGGTTGGTTTATCTAACCCCCAAATAGCCACATCCTCAATATCTGCTGTTGGTATTCTAGTAAAATCCAAAGTCACAGCCATTGACAAGGAAAATAACAAAAATATTTACATATACTGCATGTTAAAATATATACATTCATTTTCATTTTTTTAAATACAATGGATGTCTATAATTTAACATGTCACTTAAACTGACATTTTGGTCATTAAGTCATTGGTCATTACCTAATAATTACATAACTATTATTATAACAGTATAATTATACTGCAATTATTTAAATGATCTACAACACCAGATAGTTAATTCATGTGGGTGTATGAAAGTCTCTCACCGAAAAACACGGGCTTTTCGCATCTTGGACACTTGGACGTCATTCTTAAGGATAAAGTGACTGCCACGCAGGCTCGAGTTAGTCGGTTCCGACGCACTCGGTGCAATGCGAGTCGCGCCAAGTTTATTTAACTTTAAAGAACCGCGTATGACCCGCCTCCGTTTGTAGGAGTCTGTTTTGCTGTTGGAAATTGTGATTGGTTCAAGAATGACGTCAATCTAGACACAAAAATCTTAAACTTGATAGAATTGCATAATTAAAAAACTAAACACCAAAAAGCACCAAATTATTATTACTATTACTACTATTATAACAGAAATGAACTGTACGTAACAGTTCTGGCCTCAATGTAGAAATAGACGACGAGAGGAACAGCGACAATACAGTCCACACAAAACGGAACATTTACTGACCTGCGAGAAAACGTTTAACGTTTACAGGTTCAGTTTGTTATACGGAAGCTTGTTTATAAACGCAAGCTTCAAGACTAACTAATCAAAATACTCAGGACTATTAACTATATTGCTATAATAATACTAATTACGTTTATAATGAATCATACATGTTTTATTTACCTAAAATGTTTCTCGAAGTTTTATTTTTCACTACGTCATGCTGCCACCTGTAGGTTACAATGCGTTATAGACCGATAAACAGGTATCCACCAACGGCAGGTAATACTGCACGCACGCCGTTAAATGTTTCTTGTAGATTTTATGCTCACATAGGAAATGTATACATTATTCAAATAAATCTTGTATATTTGTATCAATCTCGCGAGCTCACGTGGAGTGCGGCAGGCAAAACTGTCCGGCTTGTCAGCTCTCTGCTTAGCGATTCCAACAGTATTCAACTCTCGCTGACCACCAACGAGAGGCGCAGTTTATCTCTAACAAGTCTTCCATCATAGCTTTCAATCAACTATAAAGAGGTTGAGCGCCCCCTATCGGCGCACATACTCACTCCTGAACATAGTCGCTGGTCTTAGGTGGGAATACCATTCAGTTCACTATATATTTTTTTATTTGTAAAGATTATTCTATAAATCATCATGACTTCAAATGAAAATTTTATTGAACACTGTCAATGTGACATTACACATTTTAAATTCATAATGCTCCACACATTGGATGTCCCGGGTCTTATCCACAAGTAGTTGAAATGTTCATTTCTGAGACCTTGTATATTTGTAGTACAAAATGTGCATAATTCTATATGTAATTATAAAAAAAGAAAATACTCCGATTCACATTTAGGTTGTAAAGGCACAAGAGGTTCTGTACAAATAGAAGTGCACTGGAAATACTGATGCTGTACTTCTGACACAAACGACTTGTCGAAATCATAAAACAAATACATTAAAAGAACTTTATCCATTTGATTAATAGCACACAGTAATTATTCAAATAAAAATCAGCATATTATTATTTAACGAATACAAATGTATTGCGTTGCCCCTTTGATGCCGTTGAGGCTTTGTGGGTAGTCTGGTTGGTCAGCAAAGCTGAAGGCAAGCACAGAGTGGTTAGAGAGTTCCATGCTTTAGCACCTAAAGAAACACACATGCTCAGTGAAGGACACTTCACCACTGACTTGTGAAGGTTCCCCTGACTAAGAAGGCTGCTGCTTTGCAAATGCAACACGGTATGAGCACATGGTATGAGTGTGTCACAGGGTTCAGTGTTTCACCCAACACACCTGATTCAACTCATCTAAATGTTGATTCAACTCAGCTGATGATAAACCATTTTCTCGACCTGAATCAAGTGGGAGGACTAAGAACGGACTAAGCCTTAGACTGGATTTTCACCTCAGTGAAACTCGACCTCTATCAGCACTGTTCAAAGACGTGCTGTTGAAACAAAGATTTACATGTGAATTCACATTTTTTTTTTTTTTTGACACTTCACAAGTAAACCACAGCTTGCCAAATGCTACAAGTATACACTGTACATGTAATTTTTTAACACATTCAAATCAGCCTAATTTAACAACTGAGAAGTGTGTCCACACAAATCGCCTTGTGTAAATGTGGAACTCGGCTATAAAGAAGCATTGGAATCACAGACTAGAACACGTTTTCCCATAACCAAATCTCCCAAACACCGTATGCAATATTTGTTTACATGGATTTCACATGACTTGCATATGATCATAAGGAATGGTCTACACGTCACCCCCTGAACGACTGTTTATATGCCTGAATGATCTCCAGGACAACAGAGGGGTCATCCAAAGTGGACACGTCACCGAGGCTGTCTGTCTGGTCCATGGCAACCTTCCGGAGGATTCTCCTCATGATCTTCCCCGAGCGAGTCTTCGGAAGACGTTTAACCACCTGAGACACAGTGACAGGCCAATCCCAAACATCTCTGTAAGCGCTCCACATCCACATGCATAAACACGCATTTTATTCTAGAGTAACACAATGACACAAACCAACCTTTAAGCTGCAGTAAGGTATTCATAAACAATAACAGTAATACTTATACAAATTATACCCGGTATGCTTCACAAATACATATTATAAGCAGTTTAACTGATATTTGTTCCAGTAGTAATAATTACCAAAACTAGATGGAAGAACTTAATATAGTACATGGCATTATTTAAAAACAGCACAGTTGCTCAGAAACACCCTCAAACAAAAAGGTGCCATTCAGAGAATCCCCCCCCCTGTCCACCCTGAGACAGTGTCCCCATTGCTCTAACACAGCTCACTCTACGATCTGTCCTGCGTCCACCTTAACACGGCAGAGAGAGTGATGTAAACGGCGCTGGTTCACGAGCGATATCTATGTCATACGTACCAGGAAGTGATCGGGCATGGCGTATTTAGCGATCTTAGTGGCCACCAGGCATCTGAGTTCCTCCAGCACGACTTCCCGTCGCTCCACCGCCTTCTCCTTCAGCACCACAAATGCGAACGGAACTGACAACAAAGAGATACAAGATAACATAACCTATGACATCATAATGAGCAGAAGAGGGGTTGATCCCAGCCAATCGCACTCCTACTATGGTCTCAACCCGAATCCCTTAACCAGCTGAATATGTTATGCCCAGAAATACATCAGTCAAGATTTTATGTTGACTTCATATTAACACTTCTGACATCAAATACTCACTAAATTTCTACTACTATATATAAATATTAATTTGCACATTTATTTAGCTATTAACATCCAGTGTTTATGTTGTTCAGTACCACACAACTGTCACTAGATGACAGTAGCAGATCAAACATTGATCTAATGCAGAGGCCTCCATCCAAAAGGAGCTGTCACTCAGACAAGATTCCCTACATTAGCTTAGAAGCACTATGGAAGGCACAGGTGTTTTATACAGATTATGCAAATTCATATTTAGAAAAATATGCATGTTCAAATGCATCATTTAACTGGAACTCTGAACACTGAAAGTGATGGTAAAGTTTAGCATATCAGCATGGGATAACACGGCTTGTTTACCACTGCATGTGGGATCTGCTGAATAAGCGTTTACTCGGAGCTTAATTTGTAAACTGACTCGAAGCCAAGATCCCAGTGCAGGGTGCGCCAAGAGCGTCTGCCCTCCTCGTGTGACATGAGGGTGAATGACAGAGCAGACGGACGAGTCCGTGTGTGGATAAGTAACTGAATGGATGGACGAGTGGATGAAGGACTGAATGACTGGATGATGGACGATCAACAGGATGATTAACTGGATGAATGGATGAATGAATGAGTGAATGTCCAGTTAAAGGGATGGTCCCATGTCTGCCTCACCCTCTCCTTTAATATCATGAGAAATGCCAACGACTGCAGTTTCAGGGACGTCTGGGTGTGCGTCCTGCAGCAGGAAGGTATCAAACAATCAAATATGCAAAACAATGACCGCAATGCACTGATGATTGATGCATTAAAGCCTCGTTGCAGGTTCGGTAACGATCACTGGGCTCACCAGGGCATCTTCTATCTCAGCTGTTCCCAGTCGGTGGCCACTGATGTTGATGACGTCATCCATCCGTCCAGTGATCTGGTAGTACCCATCCTCAGTTCGATATGCTCCATCACCCGTAAAATAGTGACCTACCGAGCAATGTGATACACACTCTGAAGACTTTGTACCTCATTTAACACTTCATTTACATCAACAAATCTCTAGTGCACTTGCCAGGGTAGGGTTTAAGGTACACATCAACAAATCTCTTTTGCACTTGCCAGGGTAGGGTTTAAGGTACACATCAACAAATCTCTAGTGCACTTCCCAGGGTAGGGTTTAAGGTACACATCAACAAATCTCTAGTGCACTTACCAGGGTAGGGCTTAAGGTACACATCAACAAATCTCTGGTGCACTTACCAGGGTAGGGCTTAAGGTACACATCAACAAATCTCTAGTGCACTTACCAGGGTAGGGCTTAAGGTACACATCAACAAATCTCTGGTGCACTTACCAGGGTAGGGTTTAAGGTACACATCAACAAATCTCTGGTGCACTTACCAGGGTAGGGTTTAAGGTACACATCAACAAATCTCTAGTGCACTTACCAGGGTAGGGTTTAAGGTACACATCAACAAATCTCTAGTGCACTTACCAGGGTAGGGTTTAACGTACACATCAACAAATCTCTAGTGCACTTACCAGGGTAGGGTTTAAGGTAACAAATCTCTAGTGCACTTACCAGGGTAGGGTTTAAGGTACGCTTCCACAAATCTCTGGTGGTCTCCAAATATGGTCCTCGCCATTCCCGGCCATGGTTTGCTGATGCAGAGTGCTCCGCTGACATCATTTCCTGTTACGGTCTGCCCCTGTTGGTATCAAAAATATAAGACTACTAAAATGACAGATTAAGCCAAGAACAGCTACGAAATGAAACACATCCTTCTCTTAGAAAGATCCAGATGCCGACACACAGAGTCTAGTTCACCCTGCCGATGCAGGACGTGTTTAGAGTGTGTGTAGTGGGGACTTCCCCTAAGAGCTGCATGTGTGAGGCCAAAGTGCAGCCCTGTGGTGTACAGCTGAAGGCCCAGCAGTGCACACAGAAGACTCACGAAGTTCAATCACCATTCATCAAGTTCCTGGCAGCATGTGTAGCACTAGGTGCCTATTGCTAGTTTCCGTTTTCACTGTAGTCTATAATCTCATCATATATGGGATGTAGAAATGAATAGTACCCTCAATAGATTAGGCTATTGAAGCTGGGGGCCTGTGCTCCAACAGTGAGGACCGTTTCATCCTACTCATCCAACTCCTACTTTTATCTATCGTTTCATTCATAGCCCCCTTCTAACTGAAGCGCAGCCTCAGAGGAACGGCGGTTACCTTCTCTCCCATCAGGGTAGGCTGGATGCCAAAGAAAGGCCTCATGGCCATAGCAGGCCGGATCTCACCTCCCTCTTGCGCAGGGCGAGGTGCGATACAAATCCCACCGGTCTCTGTGGGTGACCAAACGGGAAGTGTGACACTGCAAAATAATATCTGGAACATCCACTCTAGACCACTAGCTGGTCCTGATACACCTGCATTTATTGTTAGCTAGGTTAGTGTGACATCCAAACCCCAGACCCAAGCCGGTCCTGACACACCTGCATTTATTGTTAGCTAGGTTAGTGTGACATCCAAACCCCAGACCCAAGCCGGTCCTGGCGGACCTGCATTTATCGTTAGCTAGGTTAGTGTGACAAACGCTGCCAGCAACCCGATTTCACTCAATAACAGAACCATTCTGAGTGTAGCATTCTGGCAACACACTATTACTGCTAAGTGTGACAAAAAGACACTGATCAAAACAAAGCAAACAATGTCTACAATGCACATTTATTACACAGGCATATTATATCTGTTACGGTCACCAGTGATAAATGTAGTTAAAGTGGCTTCCAAATATCATCAGTCTGACAGCCCTCCAGCTTCAATCTAGCGTCATTACCTGTCTGCCACCAAGTGTCCACTAGGGGGCATCGTGCATCTCCTACCACATTGTAGAACCACTCCCATGCTTCATGATTAATGGGTTCTCCCACTGGGAAAACAAACGACATGAAGGCAACTGCTGCATGAGGATATGTAGTCCATTCATAATTTCACTGCTTGGAGTCTATAAGAAATCAGTGCTAAACACAGTAAAAACGACAACACAGTTATGGAGTTGAAAATGGGAAGAACATTGAGCAAATCTTGCTCAGATGCAGGGAATTTATACTTTACTTAACATATTTGCAGACTATGTGCAGACCGTCCCTTCATCTAACCAATGCACAACAGGTCTGTACAATATATCATCTGTTTATTATCTGTTACTACTGCAGTGTCGGTCTTCGCAGTGCTGGTGGCGCAGAAGGCCGCAATATGCAAATGAGCGCTTTTTTTTTTTATTGTGTGCTGTGAGCATCCTGACCAATCAGACACTTCACACGAGGGTTCCGTAGCTATGATTATTCATAGCATTTACACAATCTAGCAAACTATATATACTTTTGGCCAAAATAATCTTAAAGACGCCCATCTTAAAGTGTCACATCAAACATGTCACATGCCACAGGTGGCCACGTGAACACAGGAGTATTGTTGCCCCTCTCCTTTGGCAATTTTCGTCCTCCTCACAAAAAAGGCGTCACCAAGGCCAAGGAAAGCCGAGATGCCCATGCAGTTGCTAACTGCAGAGCGCCCTAGTTTCCCTGGCACAGGATCAAGGTGCTGCTCCAGACCTCCACGTTTCCATGGCCGCACTCATTAAAATACAAGAAAAGTTCCTATGCAGCCAAGGCGACGTTGACCCAGCCTGGCCACCGATAACACGGCTTTCGTCCAAATCTTTCGGTCATCAAAACTTTCACTGCAACCATCTCTATGCTGTTTGAATTACAATATGCAATTGTTAACTAATTGTTAACTAATAATATATTTTGCTAATATAAAAAAGCTCCTGAAAGCATGAACAGGCTTCCTACAATAGTGAATATGGTAACTGTATTATAAGCAGCAGAAAGGTGCATAATTTTCAATTGCTTTTAATCATATTAACCACATCATTAATGTCTTCTAAAAGGTTTGGTTGTCATCACATGACAATAATAGTGTGTGTCATGCCTAGCCCCGCACTCCCTGTCAATCATGTCTCGTGTCTTAGGTTTTCGTTACGCCCTGTTTATATTCAGTTCAGCTGTGTCTCATTAAGTTGGCTCGTTAGTTCGTGTATTTAATATCGTGTGTGTTCTGTCTTAGGTGCGGGTTAATTTGTGTGGTTGTAATTCTGTTGGTTTGTCGTTGAAGTATCGTGTGTCTAGTCATCTTTATATATATTTCATGTGTCGTTTATGTCTACTGATATTGTCCTGTTTGAGGTGTCTCTGGGTTTATGGTTTATGTGAACGTGAGTCTTGCTGGTTGTCTGGTTCTTCTGAGTTCGTTCTACGTTTTTAGTAAGTTGTCTGTTTAGTTCTCGTTTTATCGTATCGGGTTGTTGTTTCATGTGTGCGCGTGTTCATTAGACATCACAGTTTGAGATGTTTGCTTGTTTCAGCGTTTAGTTTTTTGTCAGTGTTTGTCGATGTTGTTTATTAAATGTCTTGATGTATTATAGTTGTTTCGTGTTGTCGTTGGAGTCGATTTTCTACTTTAGGTTACTGGTTATTTCACTTATCATGCCGCGTCGTTCAGTTAGAGTGTCTTCAGTTCTACGTAAAGCCTCATTGGCTAAAGAGCCGCTCCCTCTGCATGTGTGTACGCCCAGTGATTGCGCAACACCCACTACGTTACTATATATAGACATATAGTGGAATAGTGTGTGTGTGTGTGTGTGTGTATATATAGATAGAGAGATATACACTATTCCACTATTTTGTACAGTCTTATTTCTGAAAGCAGACCTTTACAGGTGAACATAACTTTGTACCTCTTCTATTTCCCACTTGTCATAAATTGCTTCCAAAATGTAAATCAAATGTAAAGAAAGGCTGGCAGGGAAGCACGTTGGAGGCTTCCTCCCAGACAGCAGCGATGTGTGTGTGATCATTCTCCCCTCACCTGAGGCGAGAGTCTTGAGGGAAGACCTGTCGTACCTCTTCACCCAGCTCTCTTCATACTTCAGCAGCAGTCTGATGGCTGTGGGCGCCCCGTAGAACTGGTTAACCCCCAACCGCTGCACCGTCTCCCAGTACCGACCTGCGTGTAGAACTGGTTAATCTCCCAGTACCGACCTGCGTGTAGAACTGGTCAATCTCCCAGTACCGACCTGCGTGTAGAACTGGTTAATCTCCCAGTACCGACCTGCGTGTAGAACTGGTTAATCTCCCAGTACCGACCAGCATGTAGAACTGGTTAATCTCCCAGTACCAGCCTAGTACCACACACAGAAAGGTGTGAGGTACTGAGTGTGAGCAGGGTTGATCCACTCCTGCCTGCTCCAGCTAGCGTTCACATGACCAAGCACTCCAGGATCTGAGGGCCCTGTCGGCTATGCAAACACCCTGACCACGCATTCAGCGCAGACATACCCACTAATGCAAAAACCGAACCAAGACAATAAGAAAATCAACAGCTAATCATTTTACTAAACTAAAATACACTCAAATAGTGATTTTGTACAAAGGACATTCTTCTCTAGAAATTGGTGCTGAATATAAGAATGTGTATTGTCACTAAAATTAGGTATAAATTGTAAAAAATGGTGACCTTTAATTATCGCTAAAATGTAGAATCAAAAAGCTTGAATTGATCACACACTGGCTTCCCATAGAGCTACAAACACTACTGCAGAACTGGTGTACTAATGATCTAAGCACTAGTGGTATCCTTCGTTTCAAGAGCCCCTAAAAACACATCAGACACAATTTTTAAAAAGTCACATGACTTGAGGAAGCAGCACATGGCTATGCGGACTGTGCAAGGACCACATTCTGCTGAGGACACTGATTAAAAGCCTCACAGTGTGGACAATTACTGTTACACTACCGCATACGCTGGCAAGGCTTTTATAGTCTCGAGTCACACCATTATGGGCCATAATAGAGATAGCCATCTGTTTACAGCCACGTCCCTCACACTGACTCTGCCTTAGCAGTTCCAGCTCAGAGTAAAGGCAATAAAAATGCAGCTCTCAGCTACAGACAGTTGGAAGTTTTCACTAATGTCTTAGTACTAACGGTGACTCGACGGGACCTGAAACACCATCCGCTGTTCTACGTCAGCATAGCTTCCCCCTCACAGTGCTTAACGTGCAACTCCATATCACACCAACCACACAATCACCCCAGCAAAGCCAGGGATGTCCTACCCCTTCATCCATTTATTAGTACATTCATTAAAAGCCTCGTGTTACACCTCCAGTATTAAATCACCAGATAATGTGCTTATTTGTATCTAGCCAAACAAACAAACAAATAAAAAAACAGTTTTTAAAACGTTTAGTGTGTTAGCTAGTTCAGTGCTAGCTACAGACCAGTCATTTCTGAGTCACTGTGCTTTATTAGCATGTAGCACGCACGACCAATGGGTGTCACACGCCTAGAGGGCTTTAGCCCATCAGATAGCATTTGATAAGATGGCCCCTACACCCCACATTATCACTCTAGTATCATTCTATGTAGTAACACCACAATTTACACACAGAGACTCAAGAGAAGATAGCAGTACAATTTAACAGTGTCAATAAAGAATACACCAACCCGGCAATTCTGGGAAATATCTGATAACAATAGTTTCTTGGATGTTATTACATGGTGTGTGATGTTCTTTGTTTAGTTGATCACAATGTAGGATATCAGAGTTGTATAACTGAAACTAAAAGGTCAATCTTGCCCTGTAGGACAGAAGGACAATAATCTTCCTTCTCTCAGAAAAATTCTGCTTTATGAGACGCAGAGTCAGATTAGCTGTCTTACCGGGGTTGGGGTAGGTGGGTGTGCTCTCAAATAGGACGCTGGTGGCACCGTTGGACAGGGGGCCGTACACCACGTAACTGTGGCCTGTGATCCAGCCGATGTCAGCCACGCAGCCGAACACATCGCCCGGTGAGTAGTCGAACACGTGCTGGAAACACACGCATGTGATTAGGGCACCATAACCACTGTGCTGAGGAGCAGGAAATCAGTGGCCTGCCGAGACCTCACATGCGACACCCATGGAATCAAGAGCATGCTCTTTTTAATCGATTTAAGCCTGGTGAAATGCTCTTCTGATGGAGCCCATTGGAGTCTGCATTGTTTATATGTAGACACGATAATAGTTGAATGTCCAACGTACTAAGACTTGTTGAAACTGTACACACTACCAGGAAGCCTGCACTCTGCACACACACATACACACATACACGCATGCACACATATGCGTGGGAATACATGCGCACACAAACACATGCACACACAAATCCTGACACACACACACACACACACCATACCCCTCCGGCCTTTTGTCACATCTAGTCCCACCCCCACCTGTCAATCTTTTGTTTATCTGTCTGTCATTTCCTGGTTTTCAGTCTCCTGTCATGTGCTTTTGTTTTCGTGTTCCATGCTGCCACAGCCTTGTCATTTGTAACTCCACCCCCATTGTTGTCATTGTTCCCAGCTGTGTCTTGCTTAGATCCTCGTTTCACTTTGTACTTATACCCTGTGTTTTTTTTTAACTGTGATCTGACACCATCATGTGTGTTCCCGGTGGGCACCTTTCAAACACTTCAAACAATGTATCCATGTGCAGTCCAGCTCTCAGGCACCTGTGCCATGTGCCAAGCAACAGAAAGGGAGGGAGGAGCACCTGGTGAGTGACGGAGGCGTAGAGGAGGTAGCCAGCCTGCGTGTGAACCACGCCCTTCGGTTTTCCTGTGCTGCCCGAGGTGTACAGCAGGAAAAGCATGTCCTCACTGGCCATGGGCTCTGGGGCACACTCGGGAGACGCGCTCGCCATGGCCTGGGGGGGGGGACAGAGAGGGAGACAGCAATGAGAGACGTGGAAAAAGATAGACAAGCAGAGAGACAGGCAGGGAAAAAGTTGCTTATGAACCTGAACTGATTAGAGTTATCAAATATATAAGACCAAACAAAACATCTGCATAAGTTTCGACAGAAGAACTTGCTAAAATAGGTATACTGAGAACATAAATCATTAATTTATACATTTAAGAAAATACTGCGTTTATTATACAATTAATATTATAATATTACAAATAATACTAAGAGGATAGATGCTTCCTAATAAGGCCCTAGCATCCTCACTTCCTCTAGGGGTGTGTCCAGCTTGCCCATAGACATGGGGTTGTCAGTCCTCCTGGCCACTAGGACGCGCTGCACTGAGGGACAGCTCTCCACTGCCGCATCTACTGTGGCTTTCAGGTTGATGAGCCGGCCTCCCCTGACGCCTTGGTTACACGTGATCACGACTTTACACTGGGCTGTGTCCGGGTTGTGTATGTAGGGAAAGAACAGAGAGAGGGAATGAATTTGAAAAGGAAGGGGTTCACTGACACTACTGTCGGAGCCAAGTAGCAGTAGCAGGAAAAGCAAACCTGTGTCAGTGAAAGGCGTATAAAGTATAAACTGACACCGGAACAGATTAGTTCTAATATGGGCTGGAAATCCTATCTAATTACAGAATTACACTTATGTCATTAAAAAAATGTTGGACCAAAAACATACAGAAGTCTGAGCACAGAGCACACGGCTCAGTTTGTTCACTCATGAACACCTGCAGTGGAGGGTTTCAAATGCAGAGGCAATGCTAGTGCTTGGTAATTGTTACTGAGGCCATTTCCAGTAGCAGCATCTCAACTTGGCTGCACAATAGATCTTCAGAGTTCCAGTCAGTGGGAGCGGAATGCTGATGTTGTGACCTATTGTGACATCATAACAGCATGACCAGCTCTACGGCAACACCGAAGGCTACATCTTGTTCCAGTGTCATGACTACTAGCTTGTGACCTACACGTGTAATATTACTCAATCTGCGTTTTATGTTCTTTAGCTGTCCTTGCATTTGCAGGATTTTTTTCTGTCAACATCTTTCTGACCTTTTACACTCCTGCTGGACCCTTTTGCCATTGCTAAAGATATCAAGACAAGGCAGGTTATCAAATGTACCGGCCTTCAAATGTAACACATATAAACATACATATAGGTTTGTCTTACAATCATTGAGGGGAATATATCCAAAACCTTAACCTCTGAATGGGTTTCAATTTTAGTTTTAAAATCTTTCTTCCTTGTGGGAGACTGGCCAAATGTCCATGCAACATTAAGTTTTTCATGTCATGTGTAAATTTTACATTCTCTTTCTCTGCCCCCCCCGGACACAGTGTTCTGGGCATGTCCCTTCCAGTAGCGTGGAGTGGATCTAAAACTTTCCCACCTTCAGCTTTTGGTTAAACATTCACACACGAGGTTCCAGTTATGTGCAGACTTCATTAAAGTGCCCGTTAGTTAGTTTAGGTTGTTGCACAAATGGGTCACACGTGTGTCCGAGCAGTTATGGTAAGAGTTGAGCGCAGGAAGAGTGAGCATGTGACCACCTGTCTCATTCAAAGCCTGGAGCTACGCTATGACACTCCTTATCTGTTACAACACAGGAAGGTCAGCAAGGGCAGAAACTATAGAGATAGCTGCATTTTTTTATCAACTGAAAACACACTTAGTAGTTATCTGAGACAGCACTGGTTAAGATTGGTCACCTATACAAAAGAACGAACTCAGGAAATTCTCTCCCATATTGTCATTCTCATTTACACCTACTGCAAAATGCAAAATCATTTAACACAGTGATCACTGATCACAGATAAAGATAAAAAAAATTAACTGCCTGAGAGCTGGACTATTATACATATTTTTTCTTTTTCTCTCCACTGTAAAGAATGCAGGGCTTTAACCTCCTAATACAAACTATTGTTGGTTCCAGCGGACACCTGAGCTGGACAGGCAGCATTCCATCTGTATTGACAGGCAGTATATCGGTCACACCACAGGACATCCTGTTCAAATGAACCATACCACCAGGCCTTTTATACTGTCAGGCACCAGTGAACCTAGAGTTAGTATAAAAGTTCAAGCCAAATGATTCTGCTCATTGAGCAGAGTCATGCACACCGAGTCAGGTCCCGCCCACCGAGTCAGGTCCCGCCCACCGAGTAAGCTGTAAATGGCCCATCCTTCTACCCGTCTGAAAGCCTTGCTTGACTTACCATCCTGGATCCTGCCAGCCAGAGCCTCGGAGCTGAAGCCGGCAAATACCACGGTGTGTGCGGCTCCGATACGTGCGCACGCCAACATGGCAGCCACAGCCATGGGTGAGACAGGCATGTAGATGGCCACACGGTCGCTCTTCTGCACGCCGTAGCTCTTTAAAGTGTTGGCAAGACGGCATGTTGCCTCCAGCAGCTCTCTGAGCAGAGGGCAAAAAGAGGAGCAGAGGGCAATAACATACTGGACTCTAGATTATTTTCCTATTACACACTGGGGAAAGTACCAGTACAAACAAATTCTCAGTTTACAACAATTCTGATAAATGGACTTGGTTAAATGAATTTTAATCACTTATGTGATAAAACATATGTGTGCCTTTACTGAGCTGAGTTTTATATATAGTAAACTGATGTGTCTGTGATGCTTTGAAAGTTACATCTGACCCTCACTGCTGCATATACAACAACCAAAAAGTCTGTGGGCATTGTGATACCATACAACCAAATCTACTCCTAAAATATTAAAATGGTTGGTGCATTTTATCTAACTGTAATTGCAATAAAAACAGGTCATGAATGTCCATATTTAAGAGAGTCGCTTTGTCTTACAGCTCATTATTCCAATGTACTGTACATGACTGATCCAAGCAAAAGCTTTTCCATTAAAGGGACATACGCTAAATGTACACTATGGCTACATAAAACTGGTCACAGTAGTTTATGCACTGTCAATATGTTTGGTACAGTGGTCTTATGCTGGTTAAATATGGTCCTGACCTTACAAAACACCCCTCTCTCTGAGCTGTCTGAAATTTGGCGAGATATGCTGGGAAATCAGATGAGCGGAGCATGAATGACAGAGACAGGGTTTCAGAAAGAGGCCTGAGCAGTACGCCGTGTACTGAAACACATTAGTCACTCTGCTCTGCTTGGAGATCATTCACACTGATCCGTTAGTGTGTGTCACATGCTCTGACAGACCACTTTCCCTTCGTGTGTTGCAATGAAGCCATCTTTCCTGTTCATGCTACCAACCAGGAAGATGTGCCAGGTCCAATCGGTTCATTTCCTGGCATTTTACAGTCTTCACTGCTATCTGTGTCTTTACAATCCTCACTAGTGAGTCTTTACAGTCCTCACTAGTGAGTCTTTACAGTCCTCACTAGTGAGTCTTTACAGTCCTCACTAGTGAGTCTTTACAGTCTTCAGTAGTGAGTCTTTACGGTCCTCGCTAGTGAGTCTTTACGGTCCTCGCTAGTGAGTCTTTACAGTCCTCACTAGTGAGTCTTTACAGTCCTCGCTAGTGAGTCTTTACAGTCCTCGCTAGTGAGTCTTTACAGTCTTCAGTACTTTGACGCTTTTAATTCTTTTATCAGTGCTTCCCCCCCCCCTCAAAGTGCTGACCGTGTGACCACAGGGTCACACAATGCTAGCCACTTATACAGTAAAAGAAACGTGGTCAATCATTCATGATTTGATTAGTTTCCAGGCAGAGCCGGATAAGTGTAGCCCAACACTGTTGGCCCATGTTTTATCAACTTGTAACAACTCCACAATCGCCATTACGGTTTCTTGCATATATATGCCAGAGTTTTTAAGCCATGATTGCATGTGTGTGATGCATCATCTTTGTGCCATATCCTGTTAATAACAACATCTGCAGTTTGACAGTTCAATGAAAAAGTGCAATAATAATAATAATAATAATAATAATAATAATGCAAATCTAAACTCTAATGGAAGCATAATTTAATTAAGGAGTGTTACCTTCTGAAGTAGTCTGTTCTTAAACTACATAGCTGAATGCTCTAGGATGAAGTTTATAATTTTGCAAGCTGTATTAAGTCTAACATGCATTTGTACATGTGAACATATGCAGAATAATATTTTGTGTTAAAATGCAACAATTACAATGATCTATTTCTTAAAACCTGAGCCACTACTTTGCACCTATAAACAAATGTAGCACGTCTTCAGCATCCACTGTAATTACTTACTATTATTGTACAACAAATAACTGTCCATTTCTGTTTAAGTGCAAGCCAGGAGACTAACTTTATAAAAATGTTGTATCATGCCACACAGTATAAGTTTTGATTATGTTAAATGGAAGAATTAGTAAAATTAGATGTACAGAATTAGAATACATGCTCAGCCGACTGAAGTGACTAAATGTTAGCAACAGTGTTCCAGATGGTGACCTCATGAAACTAGTTGACAGAATTCCAAGTGTGTGCAAAGGTGTTACCAAGGTGGTGGGGTTTTGTTGTTGTTTTGATTAACCATTTTCACGCTACTGTTTCACAACTTTTTGTGAACAGCTGTGTAAATAATAATTATAAACTTAGAGTGGAATAGTGTGAATTTCTAGCCTCTTTACAAGACATTTGCTTGAATTTATTTTCCAACCTGTATGTAACCCGCTCCTCGGTACCCGGTTCATCCTTCTCCCAAATTAACGCGACTCTGTCGGGATCCCTCGCAACGTGCACATCTAGACAGTTCACTGTCAATCAAATTGAACACACACACACGCAGGCTTCTTCAAACTTACAAGTCCCTTCAAAAGCTTGACTACATGATCAAAAACAGACTACTGTCTTAGACGCTTAAGAAATGCGTGACATTTGGCCCAGAATCTCTTTTTCACCCACGGAAGAGACATATTAAAGTTACAGAAAAAGTACAGTTATATTTGCAATTCGTATCGAACAGTTAAATGGGTGTTGTTTTTTTTAAGTTAGTGTATGGACTCGAGATAAGGAGAAAGGCGTTGGTGTGTTACCAGAAACGTTCAACTGCCCGCCGAGAAACCAGTTGATTTTCCCGGTCTCGAGATCGCAGTCTTTCACCTGGTCGAAATGTTTGGTCCATGTCAATCTTTCTTTTGCTATGGAGCCCCAGAAAGTTTCGGGGTCCCTTAATGACAGTTCGTGTAATTCCGTGTAGGACTTTCCATCGAGGTGCGAGCTTAAGTGTGGAGTCAAACCCTGTTTGGTGGCACTGATGCTGGACAGAGTTCTTTTACAGCAGTGCGAGATTATCAAGACGTTTCTGTGGTGGCGTTTATTTACAAAAGACGTACTTCCTCGGTTCAGAAAGTTCAGAAAACGCTTGCTCATATGCGCAGCCATCTTCCGTCCACATGCAATCTGCTATTGTAAAAACAAGTCTGTTTCTCTTCCTCAAATTTCTTCAGGTGGCGGCCGGCCAGACGGGGGCTGGGATAGTTTTAGTTGATGGTACAGTCAGAGAATGTAATTCGTCAGTATACTTCTGTTGCTTCACGTGAGATTTCATCAAGCAATGCACTAATTTTAGTGTCACTTGTTGTTTCACAACAGAAGTTTACAGATCAACGTCATTTGGAAATCCACATTTACGAGAAGTTTAGCCCAACTATAACGTTTACAGCGCTTACGAAATCTTAGCTCACCAAACTCATTGAGTTTGGCCGCCAAAATATCCGAGTGTGGCACCATTAATTATTTGATAAAACGCGGAAGTCACCGTATGGCGCAAATCGCTTTTTATATCAAAGCCCCGTTCTAGTCCAGTGTATATTCTTGGCCAGCTGCGTTTCCACACGCGCCACGTCTTGACATTGCATTCTTTTTAAAACTCTTGCTTCCGCCTAGTGGGTATTTTAGAGAAAGACAGCCGCTTTAATGTCCCTTTCTGACATGGCTACAAACAAACAAAAAAACGAGCGGGAATAACAACATGAATACTAAACCACAACGTGAAAGCTATATTGTTATATTAGCCAGCACGTGTTTTGTTCAGTACTGCAGGAATGTTAGCATGGGCATTTCTGGAACATAGCTGTAATCTCCATACATCTAAACGGTTCACCCCACCCACCCACATTATATTCTATATGGGTGTAAGTGTTTTTTCCCGTTTTAAAGTGGTTTCAGCAGAGGTTGTCACCTTTAATACTACAGGGCAAGAAAACAACCCACAAATCTCAGAAAATACTAAATTAATACCAGGGATAAATGTGGGAGGTGGCTTTTGTAAGAGAGAGTGGCGTTCAGCAGAGATATGGCATTGGGGTAGAAAATATCCAGAAGCCTGTAAGTTTTGAGCGCCGTGAAACATTCTAGAGTGGAGTCCTGATTCACTGCTCTAGACTGGGAAACTTTGCTCAGTAATAAGTCAGGAGTAACTTATGGCGTCATATCCGTGTCAAAAATCGCGAGCGCGGAAAATCACTTCGCGCGAGCAAAAATGCTGTCACGCGCGAGCAAAATCGCTCTCGCGCGGAGGAGAGCTGCTCGCGCGAGCAAAACGCCTCGCGCGGAGAGAGCTTCATCGCGGCGAAAAAAACTACTCTCGCGAGCAGAGAGAGTTGCTTGCGCCGAAGAAAATTTGTCACACCCTTTCTGCTTGCTCTTAAGTTCCTGCTCGCGCAGCAGATCATTTCATTTTTGACAGTCGTGGGAGGGACCCAGACAGGATTGGCTGCAGATGTTTTCCCGGATGTGAATTGTGATTGGCTGTCAGTAGGGTCTGTTTCATGTTTATTTTTCACAATATCAACGCATTTGGCAAGCTGGAAGCGCCCAATACTATGAACTATGGTAAAATAAATAACCAGCTAGCTAGCTAACCTAGCTAGCTAGTTATTTATAAGTCAGGCGCTTGCATTGAATACATGGTTAGTTAGCTAGCTAGCTAAGTAGGCTATTGCTAGTACACAAAATAAAACTGCCTTTGCAATGCACTTGGCATGTAGCTAGCAAGCCTCCTTAGCTAGCTAGCTAACTAACCATGTATACCAATGCTAATGTCTGACTTATTTTAACATACACAAAGAAACATTTGTGGATGTGCTATTTGGCAAACAATATAACAAAATTAATTATATATTTTTTTCCCCACAAATGGATACTACACTTAGTAGTGAGTAGAATGGAAATCACTTTATTAAGGTATATTGAACATATGTTAGGCCTAGTACACGTTGATCATTGTATACCTTACATGCTTGTTGGCACTCTCTAGTAATAAAGTAGTAAATTGTGTGTGAAGGCACTCCTTGTGAGTTGAAAGCAGACAGCCCTGAAGGTCTCTGGTCTGTAGATAAGGATGAGATGCATCAGAATGGTAGTATATCTGGCGTGCCTGGTGTCAGAATGGTGCATCTGGCGGGCCGAGGAACAAGGAGGCCTTGGCCTAATGACCCTGGCATGGGAGGGGTGATGGGGTGATACCTCATCTCATGTGGGCCAACAATGAGACCTAACATGCTTAACTCATGTCACGGAAGTATTATGTAATCATGAGGCAAAATAGTATAAGAACTATGGTCTGTGAGAGGGGGCAGCTCTCTCTTGCAGACGCCTGAATTGATCCATCTTTCTATTTTTCTGTCTTTTGTCTTTAATAAACTTTGTACTTTACTTTGATACCATACCCAACTGCTTTTGACTGTTGCTCACCATTAAGGTTCAAATGACAGTACATTATAGTACACATGTATATGTGTTATTTTACAACCGGGCAGTGTATATCATCAACATCACATTATAAAGTTATTGAAGATATTCCAGTAGGCAGTGTGTCAGAGTCCACTTACAGTGACAGTGACATCAGCGAAGGGGAATATGTTTTGGAAGATTCTAGTTCTGAGTCAAGAAGTGAGACAAAGCGAAAAAGAGTGAAGAACAAAACCAGGAAGGGAACAAAGGCAGGTGTAAATAATTATCAAAGTAAACAGAATGTCAGAGGCAGGAATAGAATCTGGAGATGCAAGGATAATGATTACCAAGGGTTCCCACCTATGTTCATGGGGAATTTTGGAGGTGAAAGCGCAGGGTGAGGTACACATTGTGAGGTACACATTGAGTTATTCTCCAGTCTGTTTCGAGACTTCACTTATAGATGAGACTGTTTAGAGGTATTTCATACAAGGAAATAGGTGTGGAATAACCTGAATGTTTTCACGTCACGATTGCAGGTTCACACATGTATAGGCCCTATAGGCCTAAGCAGCCCACGAGGCTGTTTTGAGCAAATGTTTGACCTTTGATATGAATGTATGAAGTGTTTTTTTTTTTTTTATCTCAGATGAGGCACTAAAGCCCCAAGAGAGCCATTCATTCATTATCCGTACCGCTTATTCCCGCTAGTCGGGGTCAAGGGGGGGGGCTGGAGCCAATCCCAGCATCTCCAGGCGAAGGCAGGGTACACCATGGGCAGGTCGCCAGTCCACCACATGGCCAACACACACACTCACATCTACGGGCAATCTAGAGTGACCAATCAACCTAACATGTATGTCTTTGGACTGTGGGAGGAAACCGGAGTACCCGGAGAAAACCCACGCAGGCACAGGGAGAACATGCAAACTCCACACAGAGCAGCCCAGACCAAGAAGCGAACTCAGACCGCATTGCTGTGAGGCGACAGTGCTAACCAGCACACCACCATGCTGCCCCCAAGAGATCCAAACATGGCAAAATGTATTGGGTGGCAAAATGTATTGGCAAAAAATAATTCAAATCATAGAACTAAATCACATGCTGAGATTAGCTTTATGTGTCTGTGTTTGCAAGGTGTTTCATTTACGCAAATGCTTTTCAGTAGGTTCCAGTATTTGGCCAGTAGATGGAGGCAAAGTACTACCATACAGATATTACAGCGATGAAATAAGACATTTTAGTGAAATAAAAGGTTCATTCCTGGTCAGGCAATATACTTTTTGTTATAAGATGTAATTACAAAGTTATTTGGCTCATTGGTCTGAATCATACAAGACTTATTACTTTTTTGTATTCTGCATGACAGGATTGCAGCATTAGTTTTGATGATTTTAGAGGTTTTTGTGCCCCCTGACAGGTCAATTTGAGCCAAACTTGGCACACATCACAGGAACCTCAATCCATAACAACATTTCAAATTAGGAGTTGATCACTTACATGGTTTATGAGTTATAGCAATATATGTCATATATGGCATGGCCTCAATGATATAATGAAAAAATGGACCAACCTGAAATTCTAAAAATCCAACATTTTTTATTTTTTTATTTAATTATTTACCAAGAGATTGGAACAACAAAGACATTGTATATAGAAACAAATCTTTATTTTACCCTCTATGGTTTTTTTTCACAATATACTTTTGGTACAACAGTTATTTAACTCAAATGGCTCTCTACTGACATATCAAGAATTTACTCTTTATGAAATACAATGTTGCAATTTCTTTTGCTGAATTCTGCACTGTTATAAATGCTATCCCTGCATCCATTATTACCCATCGACCCAACCAATCTTGAAATAGGGAAAATTTGTTTCTCTACATCACCCAATAGTAATCATCATATACGCTCAGTTTCAGAAAGATGTTGTATCTACTCCATATGTAGTGGCCTATTGGAATAACATCTTTAACAACCTCGATTGAAAGAAATCTGGACCTTGTCAGCAAAATATATCACACATAATAAAGTGAAAGAAGTATCTTTTAAAATAATTCATTTTCCCATCAAAAGTTTTTTTACAATGGTTTATAAAGGACATGGAAGTGAATTGCTCTTTCTGCAGAATTCACCCTGAGAACATTTCTCATTTATTTTGGTCTTGCCCCTTTTCTACCAAATTATGGGAAGATATCTGCAACAAGTCCAGTACCTGTACTGAACCACATTTAACCCTCTGCTTTGAGAGTGTATTGTTTGGCTTCACTGGCTATCCATTTGTGGGGAAAAAAATATATAATTAATTTTGTTATATTGTTTGCCAAATAGCACATCCACAAATGTTTCTTTGTGTATGTTAAAATAAGTCAGACATTAGCATTGGTATACATGGTTAGTTAGCTAGCTAGCTAAGGAGGCTTGCTAGCTACATGCCAAGTGCATTGCAAAGGCAGTTTTATTTTGTGTACTAGCAATAGCCTACTTAGCTAGCTAGCTAACTAACCATGTATTCAATGCAAACGTCTGACTTATAAATAACTAGCTAGCTAGGTTAGCTAGCTAGCTGGTTATTTATTTTACCATAGTTCATAGTATTGGGCGCTTCCAGCTTGCCAAATGCGTTGATATTGTGAAAAAATAAACATGAAACAGACCCTACTGACAGCCAATCACAATTCACATCCGGAAAACATCTGCAGCCAATCCTGTCTGGGTCCCTCCCACGACTGTCAAAAATGAAATGATCTGCTGCGCAAGCAGGAACTTAAGAGCAAGCAGAAAGGGTGTGACAAATTTTCTTCGCAAGCAACTCTCTCTGCGCGCGAGAGTAGTTTTGCTCGCGCGATGAAGCTCTCTCCGCGCGCGAGAGCGTTTTTGCTCGCGCGAGCAGCTCTCTCCTCGCGCGCGAGAGCGATTTTGCTCGCGCGAAGTGATTTTCCGCGCTCGCGATTTTTGACACGGATATGACTCCATAGTAACTGTGTTGAAACCTGAGCTGAAGCTCAAAAGCAGGAATCCAGCAGATGTACCTCTGAGATCCAAATGTTCCAGGATGTCTTCAGGCATAAGAACCATTCATCCAAATGCATCCAGTCTTCATTATTACTAATATAAGTGCAACAGCGTTGTAGCTCTTGAGACAGAGGCTATTCCCATAGACTCTCTAGGTTGTCCTGCTCCAGTTCAGACACAAACTGCTCATTCCTCACAAATAACATGCACCCATCTTTTACCCCTATAGCCTATAAAGAGATTTTTATATAGAGACCCTCGTTTATTGCAGCTCTAAGATTACATTTAATTCACGTTTCTGGAATGGACTTCCCTGTCCTTACTGTTGCTCAAAGCACATGACATCGCACCGTACAGGCTGTATTGTGGGCCTCTCCACGTGGAGTAGATTACGTGGAATTACGTGGCATACAAGACGGTAGGGCCCTTAAAATAAACGCGAGAACCATGCTGTGCAATGGGATAGGATATCAGTTGCAGGTGATATTTAAGCTACTTCGTTCAGCGAGTGTATTCGTTCAATGCAATACATTTGACTCGACTTTTTTTTAAATAGGAAATACGATTATACAAGCTCACGAGGCGGTATTTTAGGGGTTAACTTTCTTTATAAAAAGAAAAAAAGTACATTTATTTAGTAAATCTCGGAAGTGCTGGGCGGAGCTTCGCAGGGTAAACAAATCATGCCTGAGAGCGGAGACTAGTTTGTGCTAAGAACTACAAACATTGTAACGCCAGTGTTGCTCGCGTTAAGCTCCTTCGGACTCCAGAATTGTGGACTTAACGTGCACGTTCTCGAGAAGGTCCACAAGACCAAAGTGCTATCTGATTATACCGTTAGATTATATCTTAAGGCTGCAAGAGGCGTGGCGCACACTTATTGCGAACTTCCAGAGAATCTGTTTGGCATGTAAGCTTTGGCGGACTTTGTGACGGATGTGACGACATAAACGAAAGAGTCATTATTTTTTATCAGGAATAAAAAAAAATATTCGCATAGTTTACATATGATAGAAGTGTTGTAAAAGTGTTTGTAAACGTTTGAAACATTTATTATACTTTATATATTACAATGTATACGGTATTTTATTAACAATTGGTCCACTGGCTACGACACTAACCTGTTCTGTATAAATTGCAGAAACGCTGGAGGGCTGAACAATGTGATCAGATAATTAAAGCCCTCTGCTTCAGAGAGCACGTGGCGCTTATCCAGTGCACGTGAAAAACAGCACATATTGGCGTCGACGTTAACCATGGCAACGAGTCAATCTTAAATCAAGTTCCTTTGCAACCACGCGCTCTCGCGGATTCCACGCGATGACGTTGACCACTATAGTAAACACGACGGAACGTGCATGCAGTCTGCAGTAAGGACGTTCATTTTCGTCAAAACATGTGAGTAGAGGGAAGCGCTTTGACCTTAAGATGTTCGTGACGCAATAGTCTGTTCCGCCTTGCCGCTCGTCTGCAAACCGTTGTTTGTTTTTATTCAGGCTGGTATCGCCAACTTGCTCAGGAGTTAAGTAAATCTGTTTAGCACGATACTGTGCTCACAAACGCAGAACAGTGTGGTCAGTGTTCACAAACGGACACATTGCAAAAATGTTCGATTTAGCGGTTGTTGCCCGTCAAAATTGGCCCCGGTGTAGTTGAGCAGCAGTTTCCCCTCCACTAGCTTTCCCGTAGATTGCGGTGTGGAGGTTGTATTCTGCTATTCCCACGCGTAGCCGACATTCTCTCTGTCGCGCACACCTGAGTAGCTAAAACTTGGGAGGCACACGTTGCTTAGATTTAAACAATTCTCCCGTAGCTGTGTTGTGTTTCCAACTTATGCAGAACTTTAAATAGAATTTAAGCCAAACAACTCATTAGTGCGCATAAGCGTTTTACAGTCTGCCAAATAATATCTAATACTGGCAGGATTTAAGTACACAATGCATACCTCGTCAGTTTTCCTTTTACGATAATTATACACATGAAAGCCAATAACTGATTTTAAATTGTAGGTCACCCTCTGAGAAGGGTGGGACCCTCTCTCCTAAGATGGAGCTGGCGGAGTTGCCCTGGTGGGAAATGGCCGCCTACTGGTTCCTGTCCTTCGCCTCCCACCTCTATTCGTTTTATCAGCTTCACAGATTCTCTAAAGGTAAATACATCCTTTGCATATCATACAGGGGGGTTTGACCCCGGCAGATGGCTTGTTGATCATGTGCCCAGTTGAACCAGTGACGTGGGAATGTATCAGCTAAGCGGCTGAACATAAAGGTCATCTTTTACAGAATGGGTTTTCAAATATGGACCTCAAGTCCAAAACTGGTCCTGAACTTTATAATCATTAGAAATTACTAATTGAACAGTCTGAAGGCATCACAGTGGATTCCTAGGTAAGGATGTAGTCTTCTGGATCTGGAGGGCTGTGGTTTAAATACCTGCTGCAGGGTCTATGGCCAGGCTGAAGGCTGATTGTGTAAAGCAGCACTGTGATGTTTTCCTGTGTTTTACTTCACGGACATGAAGGAAATGTTTCATTAGCTCACAATTAATTCAGCCTCTGTTACTGTCCATCAACCCTACACCATTATCTCTCAGCCTCCTCAGAGTTGCCCTCAGAGTTGCCCTCAGAGTTGCCCTCAGAGTTGCCCTCAGAGTTGCCCTCAGAGTTGCCCTCAGAGTTGCCCTCAGAGTTGCCCCTGCCTCCTTCCGACTCCAGCTTGGCCTTTTTGTGTTCATGGAAGTGTTGCTTTAAGGGTCTGGGGAGGTTCTGCTAAGCTGTTCTGGGCCTTTTTCTGAAGAGATGATGTTGTATCCTCCAGGCTCCACAGTATAAGCTGGGGAAGTTTGCTTCAGTCCCAGCAGAAACACAGACACTCCAGCCTTACCAAGAAGGGCTGAACGTGACCAGGTTTTAGTGTGTTTGTGTAAATCTCTCCAGGGGATTGAAGGAGAAAAGCACAAACAACTCAAAACAAAAAGAGATCGGTTCTGGAGCTGTACAGAAATGGCCTGCTACCAAATGATGTTACACTTCAGCAGGCATATCGCTAATTATCATCATCATCATATTAGCCTTACAAAATTAGCCTATACTATATATTAGAATTATAATATAAATGTTGCCAAGGACTACAATATGCAAATGAGCCTTTGCTGTCAGGATTAAGAACCAATCACAAATGTTCCAGATGAGTGTTGTGCTGTTCTGAACACAGCTGCCTCTAAAGCAGATGCGTGGTGTGTGTGACGGGGTACTACCAGGGCAAAGCCAGGCAGCAGGGCTCTGTGCCGTGACCTGCCCCAGGATGGCAGCACCAACACGGGCCCAGGCGGCTGGGAAGGCTGCTGCCGTTGGACGCTTTGCGTGTGCCGAAGTGCCACACGTTATTGTTTTGGGACTTAATTAGCTGCAACAGTGGTTGGGCAGATGGCAGCTTAGAGACCAAAATACAGAGCTTTGAGATTACTTCCCGAAGATGCCATGGTGCAATGCAGGTGTGTGTGTGTGTGTGTGTGTGTGTGTGTGTGTGTGTGAGAGAGGGAATGAGACAGACAAGTATGTCTACAGATCTGTTTGAGCTTCTGTTTTTCAAATTTAAATAACCTTTATTTAAACCTTTATTTAAATAACCTTCATGAAAAGCAAAAGATAAAGTCCGTAAGCGTCTGTCTGAGTCCTGGAGTGTTGTTTCTCCTGAGTCCTGGTGTTAGCTGAGGTGAACTGCCTGGTTAGGTTGTTTTGTTTCTCTGGGCAGCTTTAGGCAAACCTCTGTCTTTACTAACTGAAAGTGTAGCAATGAAAAATTCATGTGTGGTTCATACCAGTTGGCTAGAAGGGTTTTACATGGGCAGTGGTTAACATAGCAGCCTCAAATCCCGTGTTTCTGGTATGTACCTTCCAGTACCATTTACTAACTTGTTGTGTTCACTCGTAAAAATAGGTACTTTGATGTCCGTTACTGTCCTTGAGCAGTTCATAGATTGAGTTTGAGTAGTGCTGTTACAAGTAGCACATTAATGTCCTCGACTCTTAGTCATACACTCAAATGATTTGATGGAATAAATGAAAACAAGTGGCCTTTCATTCAGACATACCTGTTTATTTTTTATTCATGATGTCTTTCAGCTTTTTCAATTCAGTTCAGACTGGTAGATGGATACGATGTGTAACACATCAGCACAACCTCATTGCAGCCATTAGGGGGTGCTGTGGGCCCATTCCTGTTCTCGGTTTCCTTTTTTTTTTTAATTCTTCATCACTTAGTCTCTCATTGTTTGTGTGATGCAGATTCCAGCCTGCTGATGCACCATGCAGAAGGGCCTTCTGTCGAGGTGATGAGGGGAGCTCCCTGAGGATAGAGAGAGAGAGAGAGAGAAGGAAAAGGAAAGAGAGACTGACAGTGGAGCGCAGGGAAAGAGAGGGAGTAAAAGACATGAGAGAGGGAGAGGAAGGCAGACCTGTGGTGTAGCTGTGGGTTTCCCTTTGATTTGTCAACATAACAAAAAAAAGCTGTTGTCCAATACCCAACATACACACACACTCACACACATATATACATATATATACCGACACAGCTATAATGAGTAATGTTTTGCTTGGTGCACACACCTCTGCATGCTTACTAAGTGGTCTAGAATAGTACAGATCATCTTGAATCATGCCACACACAGTACAATGTTTACAGCTTATTAGTGTTAAAAAAAAGGTTCTGGGCTAGTTGTGTGTCCTAGCATTAGGGGCTAGGGTTAGGGCTAGGGTTAGGGATTAGGGGTTAGGGTTAGGGTTAGACACACCCCAGGGAACATGAAGCAAGCACACTACGTGGTGTCAGGTTGTCCATGTAGTGACTTGGGCTGGAGTCTGATGATGGACACTGGTGCAGGAATCTTTTAATGCCCAATAGCTGTGATGTCATTTCCTACTCATGTGACTGGCAGTGCATAAGGCACACCAGTGGCCTAGACTGGCATTACGTTTATGGTGAGAGGCCTGTTCTTCTTCAGTCTCCATGACGGTGTCCATCTGACACGGTGTGTCCATGCTGTGATGTCATAACCAGGTGATGTCATACCATTGTGTTTGTGTGCCGCAGAACATGAGAAGAGTCTGGACAGGGAGGTTCATCTGGAGAAGGGCTTCCTCATCTGGGGCTTCCGGAAGGTATGACATCATACACACACATTTCACACTGTACAATTCATATGCAAATAATTAGGGGGAAATGGAAACTAGGTGAACTCGAGTTTAGAAGGCATGCTAAATAAGGTTGGTCTATGTATTTTGGTTAAATGTTTTCTTGAAAGTGTGTGTGTGTTTCTCTTCAGGACCCCACGGATTTTGAGTGGAGCTTCTGGAATGAGTGGGCTTGGCATTCGCTTTTCTGGTCTCTGATTGGTCACGCTGTGGTTTCTCGACTGTGTGGGGTTTACATCCCTCAGGTGAGAATTGCTCTAGATCACGTCGATGTGTGTTCCAGGTATCAACTTTGTCCTCTATTTAATTACCTCACTTTGAGCATGCATGTGTATACACATGTATGTTTGTGTGTGTGTCTGTGTGTTACAGTACCGAAAAGCCATCCTCACAGTCTACGGCGTGGTGTCGGCCTGGTGTCTTCTGGGCTTCAAGGGTGTGGCTGTTCTGATGCTTCAACTCAGCATTTCATTGGCTGTTGCTCAGCTACGCAGCCCCGCCCTTTCATGGGGTTGTGCCATCCTGCTGCTGTCCACACTGCATATCAGCAGCCTGCAAGACATGCAGGTGTGTTCTGCTGTGTTTTCTGCCATGGGTCAACAGCTGCATGGGTTTTTTGGGGGCTTAAACAATGGCCCTGTTGGGCTTTGTGTGCACGTCCAGAACCTTGAGAGGTCCAGAAGCTTCCTCTCACGCTAACAGGTGCAGCAGACGTGTGTGTTACATAATTAGAAGTGACGGGCATCAAAGGTTTTAATGAGGTCTGGCCTAAGAAACAGCAAACCTGTCAATTTTCCTTTAACTGTCTCGAGGTTCCTGGTCTTTTTTCCAGGAAAAATCCCCCAGAATCCCTTGTGAGCTGCAGTGGTGGGGGCATGTGCAGACGTCGGCACTCCACTGGTGCCTCTGATCCGTGGGTAGTTCGACCCTTCTGGTTCTTGTTGGGGTACCTAGTTATTATGCTACTGGGACACACTTTAATGCCCATATTGTTCATCCGTGCACAGCAGACCCGACATTGTTTAAGACCCAGTAATACCGTCAACCTCGCTGTCCAGGAAAATGGACCTCTCCACAGTGAGGAAGCACAGCCAGTGCTGAATCAGTAATTCAGTAGTTGCACATATCAGTCAGGTGCACATATCAGGAGGATGGCGTGGAGTCGTGTTTAATCGTTGGCTCTGGGCTACACCACAGCCACGGTGCGGTTGGGCTGCACGCGGCTCACGGGCTGCTGGTTGAGTAGCCGGTGCGATGTCTGCCTTGTAGGACCAGCTCAGAGCAGAGCGGCCATCTGTAGTGCTGCACTGGGAGAATGTAAAGTGCACTGCTAGCAAAGCTGCATTCAGCCCCACCTACGTAGCCCAACACACACTCTGACTGCTTCTTAGGTGCCCCCTCTCTCTTTCTTCCTGCCCTCCACCTCTTTTGTTCATTCTTTGTCCTCTCTCTCTATATATTTTTCTTCTCCTCTCACACACTTTTCTCCCGCACACACACCCCTGAGTCTTTCAAAGAGATACGCGTGCTGTTTGAAAATGTCTCGTGGTCACACTCCAGATCCAAAATACGAAACTTCCTTTCATCCTTCCCTTTTTTTCTCTCACACACCTACACACATCACTCTGAGAGGAAGACTGATGTCACATAACCCCTCATTCAAATGTCATAAATCTGTACATGCAGAAACTCTCTGTGAAGGAATACCCTCTGTGAAGCCAGACAGAACAAAACTGTTTTATAACAAATTGCAACTGGATGTAAAAATAATGAAATTCAGTATTTAAAACACACACACACACAGTGTTAAACTTGCTCGCCCCACCCCTTCCATTTATTTCTGCCCAATCAGCTGGTGAGACTGACTGACTGACTGCCAGTGGTCCTTTGACATTTGTCAGGAGAGGACACGGAAGACATCATCTGATCTGAATGCATCTGTGTGTCTATGGATTACTTTGATTGACAGGTTCTCCTTTCTTTTGCTCCTCCCCCGCTACCTCAGTCACATGACTACGTGCCACGACAGGTTCATCTCAGATATGCTAGCTAGCTCTTCCTACAGATACACACAACTAAGGCATGTAAAACATTTTGAAAAGGCCAGAGTGTATAACTGAATGGGGCAGTCTGGTCTGGAATACGTCCTCAGGAAAAAATATCACTTTCCTGATAGGAAATTTTAAATTCTTCATACTGAACTGAACAAAAGCACAAGACATAATCACTTGCAGTTTAACGTAACATGAACCCGATCCCCCATTAGTCCCATTATGCCTGTATGACGTTTGTTGGGACACACTACGCTCCCCCACCTTCACACTGCCCTCCCCCACCCTCCCCCATGGCTTAGGATGCAGGGTTAGTCTCAGCAGTATGGCTTAGGATGCAGGGTTAGTCCACAGCAGTATGGCTTAGGATGCAGGGTTAGTCTCAGCAGTATGGCTTAGGGTGCAGGGTTAGTCTCAGCAGTATGGCTTAGGGTGCAGGGTTAGTCTCAGCAGTATGGCTTATGCAGTCAGAATTTGCAGTGATAAAGATGAAATGGTACCTTTTAGAACGGTTTTACGTTTGGTAAAATGTGTGTGATTTCCCAAACAAACAAACAGGCACAGTAAACAATGCTGTGCCTGCAGTCACCTCTATATCTTCCTCTCCCTGTTTCTTTCTTTCAGTTCTTTCTTTATCTCTTTCCTCCACTTTCTCTCCCCCCTTTCTCTCCTCCATCTACTTTTTCAGCCATGATTGTATCAGGTGTAATGGTAACAATGTAATTACTCTGACCCTGGGACTGCTATGATATATGGAGCAATAAAGAGGGATTTATGTTGGTCGAGGCAACCAGGCTCCTTGTGGCAGTAGGACTGTGTCAGCTTCCCTGTGTACAGGCGTAAATCGTGCGTCTCCGTGACACCGTATTCCAGTCTTTTCTTCCGCTGGCCCATTCAATTACACATGGATTTCTGAATGTAGCTGAGTGCTTGAATATTTGGGTGTGGGTCTGCAGCTCTGACCAAAGCCTTCCATAGATCATACATTTAATCGTGTACTAATATAAGTCGGACTTTTGATCTCTGAACTTGGCTTGGGGAGAACAGGTGCAGCTCGTTAGGTTTGAAGGCCCACCTGTTGTGATCAAGCCTTTCTGTCCCAGTACTGCTGGGGCGTAGGGCGTACCAGTGTGTTGGCCGAACTCAGAAAGACCACACATTCCAGTTGGGGGTTTTAGTTATGATATTTAACTACCGTACCTGCTGGACTACAGCCAAAAATGGAAATAGGTGCAGAAGAAGGATTGACGTGTAAAAACTGTATCTGACTCCAAAATATAGAATCTAAGGGAACTCACTTCTCCACTAGCTCAGTGCAGGTTATGAAATATACCTAACCAGCTTCATGAAGTTTCTCGTTATAAACAATAGCTGCTTTGTCAGAGGTTTATCATAAACATGCGCAGCAGATGGGACACTTTATAGGGGATTGGTGTTAGCATATATTTACTTTTATGTGGTACTAATTATGAGCTCATCTGGGCCACTATAACCAAGGGAGACTGTGGTTACACAATTAACCAGATTTATTAAACAACCAACACAATATTAAACAATAGAAGAACTATTCTAAAGTAAACCAACACAGGATAATACCCAATGGCAACAGAAATACGGACGGGTGCAGGTTGCCTCATGGTGCAAGGAAGAAGAGCCCTAGGTGAGAGCGTTCGACAGCCAGGATGAGTGGGAGAGTGCTGGGATAGTATGCTGACCCCATGAGCTGCTTCAGCACTTGTGTAATGCACAATTAGCGCTATGTAAATGAAGTACAACCACGTCTGTCTCTCTTGGTCCCTCCTCAGAGAGGCTGGTACGACTCGGAGGAGCACTACTTCCTGCTGCTCTTCAGCACTGCCGTGTGTGCGTTGCGGTGCATCAGCTTCAGCCTGGAGCACTGCTGGAGCCCCCTGCTGGCCGGAGGACCAAACGTTCGTTACCCTTCCCTGCAGTTGAGAAGAATGAGGGATCTCGCAACGCAACTGAGCGATCTCACTGCTTACTGCTTCTATCACCCTCTGTTCTATAATGGACCCGTCATTACCTACAGAGACTTCAGCAAACAGGTCTGCAGTGTGTTCACACTGAAGCTAAAATACTGTAAACACTATAACAACGAATAGAGAACAGAAGTATTTTCCAGTTGGCAATTAGAAGGATTGAATGTTTTGTGGGTGCACTTTTCTAGAATTTATTATATAGAAATACTTTTATATTCAGCTCCTCCTAAGATCAGTTCACTTGGGTGTAAAATTGCTCAGTCTTTCTGCAATTCTTACTGACTTCAATTACTGATGGTTTCTGATCTCGTAGTTCTACCTGGATGAGTGCATCATGAATAAATGTGGCCTATGAAATGGCTGCTCTTGTAGGAGATTACTTACACTGTGAACGCAGTTTTGCGATATCAGTACTACTTTAATTGTTTACCATAGCATGATGCTTATTAACACTGCTTAACATGCATTACAACAGGCACAGCGTCCTGCATGCTAGAACACAAATCTAAGAGAGTTGTGCCCTTTAGCTAGAATGTCAGTGTCAGAGGTCATGACTGATGTCACTGATTACTGCACATGGGCCCAGCAGTGTGAGACAGTAATCTGTCTTTCTCTCATGGGAGATAGTAATCTTAGTCTTATGTGAGACTGTAATCTTAGTCTTTCTCTCATGTGAGACTGTAATCTCAGTCTTTCTCTCATGTGAGACTGTAATCTCAGTCTTTCTCTCATGTGAGAAAGTAATCTTAGTCTTACTCTCACGTGAGACAGTAATCTATCCTACTCTCACGTGAGACAGTAATCTCTATCCTACTCTCATGTGAGACAGCAATCTTAGTCTTATGTGAGACAGTAATCTTAGTCTTACTCTCATGTGAGACAGTAATCTGTATCTTACTCTCATATGAGGGAAAAGGCCAAGTAACCATTTGCTTCTGAAATTTGAATGCTGTGTAAATGTGCACAATTTACAAAATGAAAATCTCCACCATAATTATATGATCTGAGCCTGACTTTGGCCTAGTCAGTAGTGAGAGCCTGACGGTAGCCCAGTGCTGCCATCCTCCTGCTGTAGCTCATTAAAAACTCTCATTAGAAGCATTAGAGCTTCAGATATATGTGTCATTTGAATTGTTCTGTAATTCTGATATGCCACTGGAAGAATTTCATGCTACATGAGTTGTCTGGACCTAAAGGATTTGCTTCACAGTTCAGTTGCCTAGACACTTAATTAGATGTAAAAGTTGCATTTTGTTGCTTATATTTAACACTGAATACTAACTCATCACAAACCTTCAGAGTACACTAGAAGTAGAATAGTGACGTGTGTGTGTGTGTGTGTGTGAAGGGCACATGCAGGTTGCTGCTGACTGCATGACAGGAAACAGAGTAGTGCTGAGCTCATTAGTGTGAAAAACACTGCAGAGTACGCACACACACACACATACACATGCACACACACACACATGCACACGCACACACACACACACACGTGCCACTGTAGAGTGCTACAAAATGTTTACAAATTTGACTCAGTCATGTCACCGTGCACATTCCCCCACCATTCTGTCTCCTCCCCTCTGTCCCTTACAGATAGAGAGGCCCGTGTGTAACATGTCAGCACTGTGGCTCTTGGGCAAAATCTTGCGTGTGTGTCTCTGGTGGTGTTTGGCTGAGCTAATGATCCACCTCATGTACATGCACGCCATCCAGAACAACGAGACCTACCTCCGCATCCTCTCCCCCTGGGCCCTGGGTAAGCACAGGGCACTCACATCCACCCATCACATCTGCACAGGGTACTGCATATTAATCAAAATGGAGCAATGTACTGGTGCATCGGTGACATGCACATCAATCACTCGCACTATCCAATCAGAGGCTGTTCTGCAGTATGCGGTCCAGCCAGTCAGAGGTGTGGCTGTTGAATATTCATGCATACGCATGTGTCCAAATATATAAACTACAGGTTTTCATATCTAATAATAGCCACCATAATCAATCAATGTATTGACATGATAAAATATATATCACAGATAAAACCTTTCAAGGTCACAGTTGTTATTTTGATCATAAATCCCTAATAAACGCCTGTATGTGCCAATTATCATTTCATTATTTGCTGTATGTTTTCATAATTAGATCCCACTGAAGCATTTTCCCTTGCTCGGTCCTAAACGGCTGGTTGTAAATGATACACACAAGTCAAACATGGTGTGGGGAACAGACAGAGAGGTGGACATTTATTTCCAGGAAGTTGCTGGGATCCAATATGGCTGCTGTGGTGGTGAGTTTCCAGGAAGTTGCTGGGATCCAATATGGCTGCTGTGGTGGTGAGTTTCCAGGAAGTTGCTGGGATCCAATATGGCTGCTGTGGTGGTGAGGGGAAATGGTGGCTCTCGTGTTCAAAAGGCTGTGGAGGAGTAGCATACGCGCCTGTGGGTGAGTGTGCGGGTGAGCTGTGTGTGTCTGTGTGTCTGTTTGGGACTATGGTCACTATTACTGTGACATAGATTGTTGACAGTACCTCTCGGATATGGAGAGGCTGCTTCCTCTGTGACTGTAGCCTGTAAAGAGGTGGATTATACTTCCTGACACACAGACTCTAACACACTCATACACAGCAAATGCACAGTCTCCCCTCGCCCACACAGGGTTTGGATAGTAAGAGCAGCGTTTGGGGTGATCATTGTGATGCTGGCCTTTGTGGGTGTCCGTTAAAGTTGTGCTACAGTGGATGCGCTAACTCAGACATAGCCGCCAGTCATCATTCCTTTGGAGTACATGCTGTATCCTGTCCCACTAGCAGACCTCCACTCAAGGTGTGTGTGTGTGTGTGTGTGTGTGACTGTAGCCCCTGGGATGGCAGGGGGGCATACATCACTTCTTAAGCTTTTATGGGAGGTGGTGGATATATGTAGGGGAGGAGAGAAGAGTGGGAGAGATGGAGAAAGGGAGAAAGAGAGAGTAGAATTAAATTGATTTGGGGGGGACTGATCAATCCAGCTGTCCCTCCCTCTGTCTTGTCTCTGTCCCTCTCTCTGTCCCTCTGTCCTGTCTCTGTCCCTCTCTCTGTCCCTCTGTCCTGTCTCTGTCGTACATGTGCTTTATTGTTTGTTTTTCTGTCGTTTTTCTCCTCCTGGATAATTCTTCTCTTTGTTGATGCTCCTGTCATTCTCATCCCATTCTCATTCTTTCTGGTGTTCAGTATCATTGCACTCCTTCACTCTATCTTTCTCTCTCCTTCTGTCTCCATCTCACACTCCCCCACTCCCTCTCTCTACCTCTCCATCACTCTGCTCTCCCTCTCCATGTCTCTGTCTGTCATTCGTTCTTCTTTCTTAATTCTGTTCATTCCAGTCAGCTTTCTTGCCATGACCTTATTCATTTACAGTATTGCCAGCACAGTATTACAGTAAAACAACACGAATGAAACTTCGCAATTAAGGACATTCAGAAGCCTGTGGCAAATGTCAAAAAACTGTAACTGTTATGAAATAATACTTGAAAGAAGAGATGAGGAAGGTAAACAAGAGGGAAAAAATCAATAAGGAGAGTTGATGGTCTCTGTGTGTTTGTTGAGAAAGTCTCTCCGGGCAGCCATGTTTTTTTTGGCTGGTATCGGCTGGTATCAGCTGGTCTCAGTGTTCACTGAGTCTGGCCTTTGTCAGTGCATTTCTCTACAGGTAGTCTCTCTTCTCAGCTGTAGTGTACTGGTGTTTTAGAGCCAAATAGCACTGCATTTTTTGCTTTGTGCTTGTGTTTTTATATTCCAGTGGGTGATGTAGTTTTTGAAGTTTTATATTTTGGTTTGGTCTGATGGTATTTCAGTCTGGTTCTGGTGTGGCACAGTGTGTGTGGTATACTTAACTCAGTGTCAGGACCGGCTGTGTGAGGTTATTGGCTGTGTGAGGTTTTCGGCTGCTTTATTAGCATGATTGTATGAGGTACAATTTTGCTAAGCAAAAGTTTGGAGCTGAACTTATTCTCTCTCTCTTTCTTCCTCACTCTCTCCCACTGATTTTAATTCAACAGTACTACAGTAAAACAACATGAACCTTCACAATATTAAGTAAATTAAGAACTAATAAAAAATGAACATGAAAACTGCCGTAATAGGTACGGCTGAAGGTGAGGTGAAGAAGTGAAACGAAAAAAAAATAAGGGGAGGAAGATGAAATTCTAAAAAGGTATTTAAAGGTTCTTCCCTCCATGAATCTCTCTCTCTCTCTCTCTCTCTCACACACTCTCTCTCTCTCTCTCCCCCTCTTTCACCCTCTCTCTCTCTCATGCTCTCTCTCTCTCCCTCTTTCACCCTCTCTCTCCCTCTTTCACCCTCTCTCACCCTCTCTCTCCCTCTCTCTCTCTGTGCTGTAGGGGGCTTGGCTCTGGCTGTGGTCCAGTTTTTCTACGTGAAGTATCTGGTGTTGTTTGGAGTGGTGTCTCTGCTTGCCCAGCTGGACGGACTGGAGCCCCCCCTACTCCCCCGCTGCGTGAGCATCGTGTACAGCTTCCGAGGCATGTGGAGGTGAGGCACGCACACACACACCTGCCCGTACCTGCACACACACACACACACACACACACTTTATGCTTTGGCTCAAACCTTTCTTGCCCTTGTACCAATGCCCTCTAGCCAACGTAGTCTTAGAAAGCAGAGATTTATACCAAACCGCAGCTACAACCCATCCATTGTGCACTTTAGCTAACTCAAAGCTGCCATCGAGTGAACAGCATGACCAGCTGTAGTACCTGTTCTGACCTGTGTGGGGCAGAACTGCTCTTCAAATCCACACTGGAAAGTTAAGAGTAAGGAGATTCGCTAAAGAGACCAATGCATTCTTACTGAGCCAAATACCTGCAGATAAATGTGAGACATCTTCATGTAAAATTCAACATGCTCTGTCTTCATTATTTTATGTCGCCCGCTCTTAAATAGCTGTGACGTTGCCGGGCCGACGTCGTGTCATTTTAGCGGGTACTCACTCAGACGTTTGAGCAGGCATCCTGTGTCTCCCAGGAGAGGCTACCAAGCAAGCGTGTGCAGGCATGATTGAGCATTTACGCTAGCAGCCTGCCACAGTTCAGACTGAACTGTCAGAGACCTTCTGTAATACTCATATGTACAACATGGATTGTGGAGCATCCTAGAGTGGGAATGTTTTTGGGTTTTTTTCTTCAGAGACATTCTTGAATATTCTAGAATGTAATCTAGGAATTCTGAGGGCATTCTGGAATTGAAAAGGTGATCCCAGGAGTTTTAGAGCATTCTAGAATCTAAAAGTAAGGATATTCGAGCAAAGGAGTCCTGGGGCGGCCAAGCCCAGCGTGGCGTCCCCCCCGAAGCAGCTTTATGAAGCGTGTGATGACAGGATGATGCAGGCAGGCCTGTTGGGGCAGCGGTGTAGAGCGGATAAGACACAGCAGGCTTGGGAGGCACAGTAGGAAACTCTTATCTAGCACGTTTTAGAGTTTAAAGCAGTGGCCGTGCACGTATGTCACTTCCTGCCTGCATTCGTTCCATTTACTGAGTGACGATGCATTTGAAAAGACCTTTCGAGTGTGAAGTCATGTGTGAGATGACTACCCCACAGGATTTTAGAAAAGTATAATCATAACTGTAACCACAATATTACGCTAGCTTAACAGAGGTTCGGGTTTGTCGATGTGTAGCTATACGATTACTACTAGTGCTGCTGTTGTGAGTCTACAGATCTATTGCTGAAACGCAGTCCTCAGTAGAAAACTTGGCTTTGTTTAAAAGCGAAGAGGCAGAGGGTGCGATGACTCAGACGGAGATGACCTCTCTCAGCTGACTGCTCCTGCAGCCTAATGAGACAGCGCAGAGGTGTGGAGGTGGGCAGGAGAAGACGCCCGTTGCTCTGGGCCAGAAGCGTCTGTTGAACTGTCCATGGCTGAACAGGCTACGGCCTTGAGAGCATCAGCGGAGAAGCGACACAGAGATGCCGAACCCTGGAGTAGGGAGGGGTGGCTTTGGAAACGCATAGGCCAAATGTATGGACGGTGAAGTGCGTGTGAGTGTGTGAGTGTGTATGTGCGCAGCTGCGTTCCGACGCTGTAGAGACACACCTACACTTTCTCACCAAATGTGGAACACCTCACCAGATACACCAAATTTATTTTAAAACATTTGAGATGATCCACCCCAACCTTAGAGGTCTTTAATATTGACAAACTGCCTGTCCTATTAGGGGGAAAAGAAAGAAAGCAGCACTTTAGCTATACAGATCTGCTCCCAACACACACACATATACATTACACACATACACACATAGATTATTTCTCCCTCCTCTCATTACTATTAATTTTCCTTTTCTTTCTCTCCTTTACCTCCCTCGTCTTGACTTCTTTCAACTATTATTCATACCAATTACAGTTATTTTCACATTGATTATTATAACATAGAATTCTTAATTTCCTTAATTGCAATGGTTCATTCATGTTATTTTAATGTAATACTGCTTTGGCAATACTGTAATTGAATTTGGCCATGCCAATAAATCTTGCTGATTAGAACTGAAGGAGAAGAGAGATGGAACGAGTGAGAGGGATGGCAAACAGAAGAGGGAGAGAGATATTAGAAAATGAGGGAGAGATCTATTTATGTGCAACACATCCCTCCCCTCAACTCTTCCTATTCCTTAAAAGAACAGGTGGATGGAGAGAATGAAGGAGAGAGAAGGAGTGAAGGGTGGGATAGAGAGAAGCAGTGAAGGAGAGAGGGAAGGAGACAATGAATGATTTATGGGTCAAAATAAACAGGAACCTTTTAGAAAATGAGAGATATATTTATGTGCAATTTATATCCATCTCCGAAACTCTCCTTATTACTTTAAATATACCTTTGAACATCTTCAAAAAGAAATGAACCATTTTCGGAATTGAGGCCCTATTCTGCTATACAACTGAACGCCATTGTGAGAGAACAAGGTTTTAACTTGTTAACTTTGAGGGGAAAAGGAAGCGGCTAAATAAATCCCCTCCTGCCACTAAGGTATGACCACACAGCTCCTGCTACGACAGCACAATCAATGAAAATGGAAAACAGGACTATGGTTTTGTAAAGGACCAGGACTGTGGCAGGACAGAGGCAGATTGCCGGGGCAGATTCAGCTGCTGCTGGGTGGCAGTGTGGCAGATTACACCATCACAGACATGAACTCTGGACATATTAATGCATTCATAGTCCTACCACAACTTCACCTGTCTAACCTAGCAGTCCTATTCTTAAAACAATCAGCAAACACCGGTATATGTGAAGGGTATTAGTGAAGGGTATTAGTGAAGGGTATATGTGAAGGGTATATGTGAAGTGAAGGGTATTAGTGAAGAAGAATATAAACAAATGGGGGAAAATGGTTGGACAAAGATCGTTTCAAATCCAAGGAAGTATTATGAACTCTGTCCAAGAGACCAACACATTTCACTAGAATGCCACCTAAGGAGAGGTGCTAAAGGACAGATGGGATGTGTGTGTAGGAGATATAAGGACTCTTGGATGTACTGAAGAGGAGTGACCAATTTAACCCAAGGAGGATTAGGAAGAGAGTTACAGTAATCAATGGGGGGGTGAAGGCATTTATCCACATTCTTGCATCGTTATCACTGAACATAGTGTAAGTGCAATATTGTGCAGATGATAAGATGCAGTTTTGGTGAGTGAATTTAGGGAACTCAAACATGAGTGATGAGTCAACAAGATCCAGGATTTGAGCTGAACGAACACCATCAACATCTACAGTGCGGTTTAAAGCAGAGATTTAGGTCCTGCTAGTAAAAATTCAGTTTTATCAGCATTACTTTTCAAATAGTGATGATCTGTGATGAAGTGCCTGGCACAAGCAGTTGGTGCAGAAGTCCTAATATGAAAATATCAATATCAATCCTAATATGAACCTCATAACATGAATATAAGCCCAAAGACCCTCCATGGGGGGCTCCTGAACATTGAACATTACCTTTTGAAATGACCTGTTGTGTATTAATAAGATGTGTCCGTAACCAATTAAGAGCCAGTAACACCAGTAGACAACAGGAGTGAGTGTCGTGATGTAAAGTGTCAAAGCTGTGGAGAGATTCAAATGAAGTTAAAGCTTGAGGAAGCTGTTGACTTGAGCTGAAAACATCAGATCACATGCAACAAGAGAGCAGATTGAGTATTTTTCAGTCTGTGTCTTGATGGGATACAAATCCCATAGAAAAAAAAAATCATTTTATCTTTAACTTTTAAGATCTTCATTCATCTTCGTTCACTGCAATACAGCAGCTCTGGAACGCAGAGCGGCTTGCAAATCCCATTAACACTTCTCCCAGGCCCACCCAGCCTCCCATCTGCTCTCCGCACATCTGAAGCGTTGCCTACACCAGCTTACAGACCCTCTCATACCATTCAAAGAAAAACATCTTCCCAGTACATTTTCCTATACCCACTCAAAACCACAACTTGGTGATGGGGGAGGAAAAACCCCACAAAAATGAAATTTCTTCTATTAAAAATCTGGAATGATGCAAAAAAATGGAACTGAAAATAAAAAGTCCCAAAGGAAGATTCACTTTAAAGACGTAGGGGACATAACCCGGAGGAAAGGGACGTAGGGGACATAACCTGGAGAAAAGGGATGTAGGGGACATAACCTGGAGGAAAGGGATGTAGGGGACATAACCTGGAGGAAAGGGACTTAGGGGACATAACCTGGAGGAAAGGGACGTAGGGGACATAACCTGGAGGAAAGGGACGTAGGGGACATAACCTGGAGAAAAGGGATGTAGGGGACATAACCTGGAGGAAAGGGATGTAGGGGACATAACCTGGAGGAAAGGGACTTAGGGGACATAACCTGGAGGAAAGGGACGTGGGGGACATAACCTGGAGGAAAGGGGCATCATTCCCACTCTAGGATGCTCCACAATCCATGTTGTGCCGTCAGTACAGCTCAGGAGGACCAGAGAGAGCAGCACCTCCTCTATTCCACGTACCTTTGATTTTTTTTTATTATTTTCTTTTATCACTTTTTAATCACAGTTGTTCACAGTTCATGCCAATAAAGCAATTTGAGAGAGGGACAGAGAGGGGGGGGAAGGAGGGAGGGAGTAAGAGAGATTGGTGCATCTGGCTGCCACTGTGGCTGTTCCCAGTAAGAGAGAGGAGAGACACTGGTGCAGACATACAGCAAAACCAATGACCTTTGATTTGCGTGTGCGTGCGCGCATGTGTGTTGATTGGTCCACACAGTTTTGCATGGGCTCATTTTATCGGCTGAGCGTATGGAAAGTGAGTGGTGCATATAAAGATGCCAGCCAGTTATCTGACATGTTAACCCTACACCGGTCTGCTCAGTCTAGCCCAGACTAATGACACATGCACAAAACGAAGCCATCATTACCAACTGGCTGGTTCACATCACGAGAGAGAGATGATTAGCTTAGCAATGAGTCACGGAGATGAAGCTTAAACTCGCTGTATTTGTGAGGAAGAAAGAACCTTGCAAAGAAATCTCGTCTAAGACGAAGTCCCCTCAAGTGTAGTTCCACTATCACCATTCATCTGAAACAAGGGCTTATCCAGGATCTGTAATCTTCTCTTTTCCTTCTTACTCAGTGTATATAAAGCAACACGGGCCATAATCCTATATGCTCATCTGCTCAGTTCTGATCCAAAACAGGATCGTTTTGTTCCAGACAGCAGTGTGACTAACCTACCTCCTTAGAGAGTTTGGAGAGGACACAGGCTAAAACCACAGAGAGGAATAACACAGGTTCTCCAGCATCCTGGACCAGGCTACAGCCGCTGGAGTTAAGAATCTTGGTTGAGTCTCTTGCATCAGATATTCTGTGATCTTGCACTGTGGAGAGTGGAGGATCTTTAGAGAGCGTCCAAGCACCTCAAACACTTGCTGCTTTTACACTCTGTGTCATTTAGTTCTCTACTCCCAGTACAGGTGATATGCTAGTTAGCATGTAAGCCAGTAGATCTTGCCACCAGCACCTACTGCAGACCGAAGACCTGTTTTACATGCACACACACACAGCTATAAGACTCTCACACCCACACTGTAAATCCTCATTTATATAGTCAAACTTCTGAGGGGGTCCTTGACTGTTGAAATGCACTGCTTGATAGCCACTTTTATTTGACCTTTAAATCTTGTGACTCACATTTTACTGCTAATCAAATGCCAGATGAATTGGATTCCACTTAAACGGAGGCGAGGCTCCGTAACCACGGCTGGAATTTGTGAGTGCCATTAACCCTGCGGCCCCCTGGGTAATCACAGACTTTTACATGCTTGATTACATGACAGGGGACCGTGGCCGCCCACAGATCCATAGAAATGCTATGTGTCGTTATTCTTTACATATACTAGCATATTACTGCGTATCAGTGGCCAGTGGCCATCTTCCTCTCTCTGGAACATCTTTCGTCCCCCTGACCTGTCATTTTGGGAGCGTTGACAAAACCAGAGCCTAAACACACACACACACACACACACACACACACACACACACACACCGTGTGTTTCCCTACCCGCTCTAGAAGCCAGAGGTTAATGCTAGCACTTTGCTTGCATCGTTTTGTCCAGCGCTCCTTTCGTTAGTGCCCTCTATTCCTCTTTGCATTGGTGCATCTGCCCTAGGTCCATCTGACCATCAGAGGCTGTGCTGCGTGGGGTAATACATGTGATTGCATCTTGGGAAAGAGAGATTGCGAGCGAGAGCGAGCATTAATGGCTTCCTGTGACTGCAATATTCTGTCTCTACCATTCCCCCTTCACCCTGCATCCTCTCTCTGTCGTCTCCACCTATTTTCTGGATTCCCAAACATCAACATTATTAATATTTCCCTTATTCCTGATTAATAATGAATAGATTTTCCTTTTCCCACTATTAAATGTGGAGCTGTCTCCTTCCCTCCTGTCTTTGAGGCAGTCGGGTTGTAGCAGTTCTTCTGGCGTGGCTTGTCCCAGATGAGTGTGTCGAGCACGCACGCTGAGAAGCTGCGTAGGGGGGGGCGTCCTGAACATACTACTTTTACACAGGCAAAAGGTCATAAGCCACGAAGCGGCCGTCGTGAAAAGTGACAGCCTGTGAAAAATATGACCATGTAGGTCCATGGGAGGCTCCGCCTCCTCGCTGAGATTTGTGCTCAAGCAGCGTGTGACACAGCTGGGATTTAAACCACAAGCACATTGACAGGATTTGCCAGTTTACCAAAGCTTTACCAGTAGTCAGCTACAATTGGCAGATGGTGCCAGTATACATCTTGCTCTCTTACAAAAGGTGCTGAAAGATAAACTCTCTGCTTCTCACACGCACCCATACACCCACACACTTTTGTGCCGCTGTTTTGCTCAACACACGCGCACACGCAACCATCCCGCTCTTTTGCTCAACACACACACACGTATACGCCCACGCGCCACTGTGCCTCTGTTTTGTCATCGCCGGATGATGAAACGCTCCTTTCACGCGTCGTCTCCTCCTCTGTGGTGACAGACAGCGCCTCCCGCCTGTGAACCCCTTCTCAGGTTCCACTCAGGCCTGTGTGCACATTAACGGATACGATTCTGTGGGAATGATTCCCTCAGTCTCTCAGATGTCTTCACATGTTCGTTTTGTTGCTCTCTTTCTGTCCCTTTCTCTCCCTCCTCCTCTCTCTTCCTCCGTTTTTCCCTCTACCACTCACTCACTCGCACCATATGCGCACACAATGCTACCTAAGTAACATCGTACTGGAAATATATACCGGATAAGCGGATGAAAATGGATGGATGGATGGAAGGATGGATGAATGGATATATATACACACACACCCCACCATAAGACCTCATGCTCTCTCTAGGAACCTAAATTCTGTTTCTGCTCATAGGCAATTAGCCACAAGCCCATTAGAGCTCCAGTTAGATCTGCTGAAGCAGCACACGCCTGTCGCCCCGGGAGCAGCTCAGCGTTTACTAGCACAGATCTGGCTGCACCTCCTTCTGACTGCACTCTGATAGAACTGCTGTTTATTTAGAGACTCCTACAGTTCCACCCTTGTGTCCTCATTTAAGACCACCTGCCAGCACTGTCCCCAAAACTGAGCTGTGCTAGGGGGCGGGGCAACACTGTGCTAGGGGGCGTGGCACCGCTGTGCTAGGGCGCGGGGCAAGGCTGTCCTAGGAGGTGGGGCGCCACTGTGCTAGGGAGCGGGGCAAGGCTGTGCTAGGAGGCGGAGCATCACTGTGCTAGGGGGCGTGGCACCGCTGTGCTAGGGAGCGGGGCAAGGCTGTCCTAGGAGGCGGGGCGCCACTGTGCTAGGGGGCGTGGCACCGCTGTGCTAGGGAGCGGGGCAAGGCTGTCCTAGGAGGCGGGGCGCCACTGTGCTAGGGGGCGGAGCACGGCATGAAGCCTTAGGCAGCTAGTGCAAGCTCAGAGGCTGCTTGGCTTCAACTCAGAGTGTGGCGACTCCTCACACCTTTGAAGAGGGGGTAGGAGGGAAAGCCCCTCGCGTGTCAGTGCCGTAACCATGTTGGATGTAAAACCCTCGTGGCTGTAAGGGACACTTATTTGGCTCACGTCTGTCTCCCCTCGACTGTATGTGATGATGCGATAGACCAGTAAGGATTTCCAGTACAGAATCCCCACTGTAAAAATCCCCACAGCCTGATTAGAAGACTAAGACAGTATGTTGAACTGTTACTTCTTAACCCTGCTGCACGCTTTACTCCTCTGGATTAACTGAAACTCGAGGCCTGGCACAGTCATGTCTTTATAACAGTAGGAGGCTATTGGTGAACTTCTGAGTTGGGTAATTCCTTATTTCTAAGAATAGCTGCCCTGTGTGACGCCAGTGCAGATTGGTTCATTTTAAATAACGTTTGCACAGTGCTGTTTGAAATACGTTTTTGATATTTAAACACAGAGTGAGGTTTATCGATTTAATTAGACGGTGCCCTCGAGGAACTGAAAGTCAGTTTAACTTCTGTGGGTTTGAAATGAAATGAATGATTGTTTAATTTGCAAGTATTGAAATCTACAGTACGGGGGAGTGGCTAAACCCTCATGCCCTCCCCCGAACTGATAGAGTACATCAGTCTAAGCTTCTCTGCCCAAACCACAGCTGCTAAGAGGGTAAAGAGCCCCTCTTTACAAAAGCAGGGACACCGCATTAGATCTTCCTATAAAGAAATAAAGAACTACATAACCCAGAAAGCACAAATCTTGCTAATAATGGATAACGGATAATAGGTGCCAGCTAGCATTATGGGTGAATGAGGTCATCCCAGGTAAGCTCTGCTGTCTTCCTTTTGTTTGCTTGGACACGATGGTGTTTTGGGGGAGGTATTCCTCTCAGTCACATGTCTAATCTCCACTCCTGAGAGTTTATGCTGCACTGCACACTTAAGATAATTATAAAGCACTCGATAATAGAATCAGGGCCGCTGGAGAAGGAGAAAACATTAGCCTACAGTGTTGGTACCCTCTGGGACACCGTAGTTTTGACTTCCCCTCCTTTGCATTCTGGTTTAGGACTGCCTATCACCCCCAGCCCTGCCCCTAGGTCATTAGGGGAGAAAACAAGCACAATAAGGTCTTGCATTGACAGGCTTATGTTGCAGGCCCTTTGTATCCTGGTCTCCGTGGATACCACACTAACCCCCTGTGAGATTAATTAAAGCAGTTCCATCAGGCACTTCCTGTGTGCAGGTCTGTGTTTTTTATTTAAAGCGTGGCTTATGTCGTTAAACACAGAAGACAATCCTCTGTTGTGTGGATGTTCTCGTCTGTGGGGCTTTGCCTCCTCCTGTCATGTCAACAGCACGAGCAGGTAGCGGACCGTTCAGGGTTTGATGTGCGACTGCCGTAGCGCTCTGCTCCAACTGGCCATCGTGTGTGCTTGACCTTCGTGCAGGAGGAGGAGGAGGAGGAGGAAGAGGAGGAAGACCCTTGTACAGGATGTCAGCTGCGTGTGCAGGGCTGTTGGGTCATGCGGGGTTTTTACTGTCATTTTAACCATATACAGTGTGTGATGGTACACAGTGAGGCCAACCTGGTGCAGGCCTGGTGCAGGAGGACACCCTGGTGTAGGCCTGGTGCAGGAGGACACCCTGGTGTAGGCCTGGTGCAGGAGGACACCCTCGTGCAGGAGGACACCCTGGTGTAGGCCTGGTGCAGGAGGACACCCTGGTGTAGGCCTGGTGCAGGAGGACACCCTGGTGTAGGCCTGGTGCAGGAGGACACCCTGGTGTAGGCCTGGTGCAGGAGGACACCCTCGTGTAGGCCTGGTGCAGGAGGACACCCTCATGCAGGCCTGGTGCAGGAGGACACCCTCAGGCCTGGTGCAGGCCTGGTGCCTGGTGCAGGACACCCTCGTGTAGGCCTGGTGCAGGAGGACACCCTCGTGTAGGCCTGGTGCAGGAGGACACCCTCGTGTAGGAGGACACCCTGGTGTAGGCCTGGTGCAGGAGGACACCCTCGTGCAGGAGGACACCCTCATGTAGGCCTGGTGCAGGAGGACACCCTCATGTAGGCCTGGTGCAGGAGGACACCCTCATGTAGGCCTGGTGCAGGAGGACACCCTCATGTAGGCCTGGTGCAGGAGGACACCCTCGTGTAGGCCTGGTGCAGGAGGACACCCTCGTGTAGGCCTGGTGCAGGAGGACACCCTCATGTAGGCCTGGTGCAGGAGGACACCCTCGTGCAGGAGGACACAGTAATCACTGCTGGGGAACCCTAGAGAACACCAGGCTCCCTGTCTACCCAGCCCACTTACAGCCCCTAGTGTCCTAGAACGATGAATGTTTTTTTGCAAGTCTCTCCCTTTTCCTGCTGATTTGGACACAACGGTGCATATGGGAAATGGAGTGTGTGCTCGTGAGAAGAAGATGCAAGTTCTCAGTAGTTCTTGCTTGTCTAAATGTGGTTACCCCATAGTTACGGGTGTGATTTAAACCCTCTAATCTCACTGATTGTTGTTTATTTTTCTTTCCTCAGACACTTTGATGTGGGACTCTACAGATGGCTCATTAGGTAGGCTTCTCCTCATTTGTTTGTGTGTGTGTGTCCATTTGTTTGTGTGTATGAGTGTGCGTGTGTCCATTTGTCAGTCTGATTGTGCTTATGAGGACATGTCTGAGTGTGTGTGTTGATCCAAAGGCATAATAAAATAAACAGAACTGGAGGCAAGAAGTATTTCAACCTTTTGGATTCAACTTTGGAGCTTCTTGTATTTCATTATTTTTCTTTTTTAATCTTTGAAGCTTAGTTTTTCAGTTGGGACACACGTTTTAAAATGTCACGCGCATGGGCATTACTAGATGTACCTGTGGACAGATGCTTCTAAGCCCTTGTGCCTGGAGAAGACTGGCCTGTTGGATGGGACACGTGCCTGTGGTTTACTGGCAGAGTTCTAGAAGAATTTTGCTGGTAATGAATGGCGAAAAGGCTCGGTCTCATGTAGGATGTATGTAGGTATGTGTATACGATTGTACGTGTGCACACAGCATGAGGTGTGACGTTCCGAAAGTGCTTACATAAGCCTAGTTATGTGCACGGTCTCGTGTGATGTCAAGTCTCGTGTGCTGACGATCTTGTTCTCCTCTCACAGCTCTCCGGCCAAATGCACATACAGATGCGTTCATTGAATTTTGGTTGGTTCCTGATTGCCGTAGCTACATGCACACACACTAACACACACTCACACGCGCTTACTCGATCATCTGCGGAGACCGATAGTGTCTCGTCCGTTAGCTGATTGTACATGCGTTTCTTTAGCGAATAAATCATTTTCCGTCTACCGAGAGACGTGGCTGGAGTGAAAAGCGCAGCTGGGCGGACGTTTTTAATCTCCCGTATTCCACCTTGTCTGATTATCTCCCCGCGAGCGAGCGCTCTTTAGCTAGTCAGTGTGCTAAATCAATAACCAAGCCCCTTTGGCCAGCTAACAAAGGTCTCTGTCAGGTGGAAGCTCGAGCACAGCCAAGCCAGCAGCCTCGCGCGTCCTTCCTGACGCATCATATTCATATTCTAATGGCCTCTCGTGTCCTCTGGAGTGTCCCATTGTTATGTGTTGGGAGCGCGAAGCGCGCAGGTTGTGTTCTCCTGCTACATTGCCATCGTGGGCCGGAGAATCGGGGCCCTGCTACGACTGTCTCCTCGGCTCACAAAGGATGTTTGATCTGCGCTCGGATTTGCATGTGTGTAGCATGATGAAGATGCTGCCCCCATCAGCGCCCACTGGAATCGCGCCAGCTTGTGTAAATATGCGCGTACAGAGGCAGCTGTAATGCGCGTGGAACGGTTTTGTTGCTGATGGTATTGATTTAGCTACCGTCTGTGGTCAGCGGTGTGTGACGATTGAATAAAGCTTATGGGGTGGTTTGGTTGCGTAAGGTATAAGTTAAGTTAAGTCAAGCCACATTGTCAATTGTGATTTTCACCCCAATCGAAATTTGTCCTCCGCATTTACCCATCTGTGCAGTCAGAACACACACACACACACACACTAGTGAGCTGTGGTGCACACGTGCCCAGAGCGGTGGGCAGCCCTAGCCCGGCGCCCAGGGATTAGGTGCCTTGCTCAAGGGCACCTCAGTCATGGCCTCAGGCCTGGGAATCGAACCCACGACCCTCCGGTCACAAGACCGGTTCCCTAACCACCAGACCATGACTGCCATAAGTAGTAGTCATATATGTAGAACTGTAAGATCAAAAGAGAAGAGATGTTTCAGGTGTTGATCCGTGTGTGTGTGTGTGTGTGTGTGTGTGTGTGTGTGTGTGAAAGAGAAGGAAACTAGTCGGATTGAATTATACAGTAATATGATGCTCTAGGCTCTTACTGAATTGTAAAATGTGGTCTGTCTTGAGCTCAGCTTTGGAAGGAGAGTTATCTATTATACAACCGCACTGGTTATTCTCACACAATCTTGACTTAACACCAACACCACCCAATTCATTCCTTCTCTCACCATTTCATTGTTATTTGCTATCTCTCATTTCTTTGCTTTTTTATTCATTTCTCTCTCTCTCCCTCTCTCTCTCTCTCTCTCTCGTCTCCTCACATCCCTATCTTATTTGTCAACTCTTGTTGAAAAGTATGCTGATCACACGGTGGATCAGAACAAGTCTGTGTTATCACATTATTACAGACACCGTCTTTCTCCGTGCAGCAGTAGAGTCGTCGTTTGCTAATCGTGGGATTAGCTCTACGGGTGCCCGCATGGTTCATGCACACAGCTCCTGTTCTCATCCCAGCAGCTATATCTCGCCCATAAGGAGATCTGTAGTGCAGGGACACATGGACACCTCGACGTAATGAGACACGTCACAGAGAGATTTTGAGCTGTCCAAAGAGCCTTGAAGAGATGATGAGCAAACGCAGTCTGGATGTTAATGTGTTTAGAAGGTTAATGAAATGGTCATCAGTGGAAACTTGGAGCTGTTGCGGTTCAATTTTAATGTTTCCTTAGGGGGAGGAGTTTGGATGTAAGGAAGAGTCAGGCAGTACTCTTTCTTCTGAAGCGTGTTTTTTTAAAAATATCCTCTAGCCTCGTCTGCTGTAGTCCTGCGATCGTCCTGCCAGCCCAGACCCTTTTCCCCGAGCCTATTTCTGCTGCACACCTTCGAGTTTTTTTTTTTAAATCATTCCATGATAACAAATGTCAAAAAGTTGAATAGAGCTTCCATAAGAGGTTCCTTCTATATTTGCTGACATTAAAAGCATTTCGAAGGTGCATTTTTGATTCTTTTGCCTGGAGCATTCTGCTATAATGCCTACTATCCAAAACCTTTATCGCTTATAATCAACAGTGCTCTGGCCATTCACAGCACTGCTCAGAGTGGTTGCCTTTTAAAGTCAGTTACCATGTCTTCAGCCTTTTTAAACATTTAGTTGGAGAAAACGACCATCCTTGAATTGACTATGGAGGTCATTAATATATAATAGCTAAACGAGAGGAGACGAAACACATCCTTGAAGGCATGCTGAGGACGATCAAACACATCCTTGAAGGCATGTGGATGACGGAGACAGGCTGGACATCATGCCTTTACCCCTTCCTCGCTGGCATGTGTGTGTCGCAAAGCCCATAGATTCTAAGAAGTGGGTTCAGTACCTCGGACAGCGTCCGTGACTGGTTAGAAGCCTTCAGGTCTTTGGGACCTCCTGATGCTTGTTCATGAGTCAAGGCGGCGCTGCCGACAGATCTCTTTGGCTGAGAAGCACATGGCAGGGGACCCAGTAGTCCATCTGGCTGGTGCACAAGTTGCTGTAATGGCCGTCTCTAAAGACCTCATCAGTGGGGATGTGAGGGGCACTAGCCATGAGTCACCAGACCCTCTGGATTTGGTGTTTGCCACAGATAATGGCTGCTTGTTTTGAGGCCTCTCTTTTGAGTGCCTCTTTTGTTTTTGTTTGTGATGAATTCAGAATAAACTGTGCAAAGTTACTCAGCACAAAGATGAACTCTGGTGACCTCCAGCCATTAGCGTGGTGCATTAGATACATCCTGGGAAGTGAGTTCTACCTGGGGACTTGAGATGACTGTAAATGCATTTCCTCTGACCTAAAATCATGTTTGTCAAATCTCCACTAAAAGCTGTTTAACCAACAGTCGTTTTGTTGCTGGGTGTCAAACCAGTAGCATCAGTGTGTGTTGGGTTTGTCTGTAATGCTCTTCCTGTCCTTGCGTTCCAGACTGACCAGGACTGTTCAGTCTCCGTCATCTCCCCTATTTACAACAGTAATTCCTTTCTGTTTCATTCTGTTTCAAAACATTACTGGGGGGGATCATCGGTGGGATCATTTACACTGACAATGAATTCCTGGACAAATTTACCAGCTCAATCATCTCATTGATGGTGGAGTGAACACAGGCCACAGTCGGAGACGCATGTGGGTTCTCTGTAGAGTCTCCCTCTGATCAAGATCCTGCTGACTGTGATCTTGGCGCGGTCTACTGAAGTCCTGCTCCAAGACTTGTCTCCTGCCCTGTGTTGTCTCCTGCCCTGTGTTGTCTCCTGCCCTGTTTTGTCTCCTGCCCTGTGTTGTCTCCTGCCCTGTTTTGTATTTTTTTCTCAAAACAGCATCACCGTTTTTAGAGGCGTCACTTGAAGGTCACGTGAGCAATGATACGACATAGTGACTGATCCTCAAGAGTGATGTTACCTAAGAGTGACGTTACCTAAGAGTGATGGTACCTAAGAGTGATGTTTACATACGTAAAGATCGCAGTGACGTGACTGGTATGGACCTCACCTGAAATGGAAAATTCGGGTCTGGAGTTCTGTTCTGGCATCGCTTAGTGTTGGCTACGTGGAGGCAGTAAGGTGATCCTCACGTGAAACCCTGCGTGGCGTGATCATGAGGGAGAGCCGGAGATGAACCTTTTACTAGTCTGACCGCATTTCCAGGGCCTGCGCACATCCATTATTGAAGCGGGAATTCAAGGCAGCTCACGTCCTGGTGTTCTGCATGGGTGCGTTTGTCTTTAGGAGAACTGCAGTCAGGACTCAGAATCAGGGTCTTCTGCGGGAAAAAAGGGGATGATGGTGCATGTTCTGAAGGTGGAGCCATGGGTGATGGTGCTCTGCTGCTTTGAGTCGCTCACATTAGGGCAGCGTGAGGCATGACCCTCTCCTTTTTATGCTTCTCATGCCTCTGATTCTCTCTCTCTCTCTCTCTCTCTCTCCCTCTCTTTCTCTCTCTCTCCATCTGTCTCTCTTTCTCAGTTTCTCACACACACACCCTCTCCATCTCTCTCACTCCTCCCTCTTTCTTTCACACCTATTCCTCTCTCTCTCTCTCTCTCTCTCTCTCTCTCTCTCTCTCTCTCTCTCTTCGGCATGTCTCTTTGATGCCTCTCTCACGGGTCTCTCCTGTTATTCGTACCTTTCTCTGGCTGATGGAGACTGTTCCACTCAGCCATATGCAAACCTTCACGAGCAGTGAATCTCCCTCTCATCTCCGCCGCCTCCACTTCTTATGCTGCTCTTCCTTTCACTCGCTTTCCATCTCTGGTCCTGAATAAAAGTGCTGAGTGATTGTGGTGGTGGACAGTGAGCTAATCTGCATAATGTGTGTGTGTGTGTGTTGGTGAAGAGCTGCTGGAGAGGACTTAATGTGCTTTTAAATGTGCAGTAATTGCGTAGCGTGGAGTGTGGAGGTGTGCAAGACCTCTTAAAGAATCTTTTCACACACGAACACACACACAGACACTGTCACTCTCTGTCTAATGAATCCGTGGTGTGTGTGTCCTCCTTGTCGCTCTGGTGTGAGTTTAAACCACAGTGTTCTTGCGGTCTCGTCACACAGCCATTGAGAAGCGCTCACCACAATCAGATCTGAATGCCTCTTTATACCGCGCTTATGTAAGAGTCCCCATAAAGACAGCGTGAGCTGTGTCTGCTTCGGAGCCTTTGTCCTGGTGACCACCGTCGCAGAATGAAAAGGCAGGTCTGGCCAAATGTGTCTTTATTTTCAACAGCAGTGCTGTGAGATACATATTTGTAGGGTCCTTAAATTGCCCTGTTTTGAAAGGCCAGACATCGCAGTGAGCGTGTTGGCGGAAGGATCAGATTAACTCTTCCCTCTTTCTGTTCTGTCTCACACTGTCCACTTTGTGACGATATGTTTGTAGAGAGTTTCGAGTGTTAATTAAAAAGCAAAAGCTGAAATCCCTTCACAGGATCTTACCCTGACTTGTGCCACAGTTCAGTAGTTCAGTAGCTCCTTAGACTTCAGTGCTTTCAGGGCTTGTCCTGACAGTGCAGTGTAAACTGGAGCCTTGTAGACGCAGGTGTGTTCAGTCAATCCCGAGTGCAACAGGTGCTCCCCAGCTGTGTTCTAGACACACCTGAAGGATAATTACATCAAGCAGCCTGCACCTGACCACAGGCTGGAGTGGCAGAGGGTCTGAATACATCTATAAATGCGTTTTCTGTTTGTACATTTTTGTAAACTCGTTTTCAAAACTATACGTTTCATGTTACATGTGATCGCGTGCAGATTCACATCCACGGCACAATGTAGCGTGCAGGCAGTGGAGGGGCCTGAAAACTTTCTGAGCTCACGAGGACTTTCTGCATGGGGGATCAGTGCGTACTGTAGCACTGTGTTATTATTATCATTACTGTAGTGAGTGTGTTCCACTAGTGACCTGGGTGTGTTCCACTAGTGACCTGGGTGTGTTCCACTGGTGACCCGGGTGTGTTCCACTAGTGACCCGGGTGTGTTCCACTAGTGACCCGGGTGTGTTCCACTGGTGACCTGGGTGTGTTCCACTAGTGACCTGAGTGTGTTCCACTGGTGACCCGGGTGTGTTCCACTAGTGACCCGGGTGTGTTCCACTAGTGACCCGAGTGTGTTCCACTAGTGACCTGGCTGTGTTCCACTAGTGACCTGAGTGTGTTACACTAGTGACCTGAGTGTGTTCCACCAGTCATCAGGTGCAGGAGGTGGAAACGGAGACGTAGCGTGTCGCTCCAGTCCGATGTAGAGCGGCTCCCGCCGGTGCTCCCGCCACCCCGCTCTGGGTGGTCCGGTACGGGTAGCGGCTCGTCTTCCATCGGTGCCTGCATGGTGGACTGTGTGCTGAAGAGGCCCTGTCAGCTTGGCCCAGTGGTCCACACCAGCACTCCCTCATAAACACGCTAACCCTCTCTCTCTCTCTCTCTCTCTCTCTCGCTTCCATCTTCCTCTCTCTCCTCTCTTGCCCTTTCCTTTTTTTTAACTGCCCTGTGAAATATCGCTCGTTCTTTCTGTGTCGTAGAAATTCCTGCGTTCGCTGTCATAGCCGTTCGTTTTTTCAGGCGAGTCTGGAGGTGACGGTAGGTATATAAGCCCAACCCCTCCATCCTAATCAACCAATACCAATAACCCTGAAAATAAATACAGCCAATCAATAGCCAAATCAATGACCTTAACTCAGTAGTCAGCCCAGCTGGGAATAGCAAGCACACACCTCAGACCACTGAATCTGAACACTAGCAGGATGTCAGCAGTATGCTTACTGTCCCCTGATAAACTGGCCCTTTACTGAGAATGCAGTCAATACGTATTGCATATTAATTAGGCATTGATATGCCATCAGCACAACAGCGTAGTGAGGGTGAGAAGAGGCTATTGCACTTCTAGGCATTTTTATTGGCCAAAATGCCTCACTCAGCAACACCACATCGGGAGACCTGATTGGCCCGGTGGGGGGGGGGGGGGAGGGGCCTGATGGATGCCTTGCTTTGTTCCAGTGAAGCAGAAACATGCCTTCCGGCTGCTGTTGGCTAAGGTTTCTGTCCATTTTGGGCTAAGTAATCCAGAGAGCGGGGCACGTTGCCAATGGTGACGGTGTCCAGCAGATCTCACCTGGCCAAGCGGAGACGGGAGAATGTTTGGGTTTGGATTCTCGCTTTTGGTTTCTCTCACTAAGAGTCCCATGTTTGTTCCAAAATGAGAGTTAGAGAGACAGAGAGAGAGACAAAGAGAGAGA